>JACXGJ010003609.1:0-52257 GCA_016801105.1 Esox niger
TTAGCGTCATGAAAATCAACAAAGCCCATCACAGATCCAAGTTAACTGACCAACACCTCAGATCTGTCCTGAGAATTGCCACAACAAAACTAACTCCAGACTTTGATGCACTGGCAAAAAAGGGAGACCAACAACATTGTTCCCACTGAAATGGTGAGTTTTTCTGCTGTGTTATGAAAAAATGCATATGGAAAGTTTGGAAGTGCGTCTTTTAATTAAGAGCAATGCGCATTTACGCACAGCAGCGGTACAGTAGCTTAACACGCCGCACATTGCTCTTAATTTAAATTTAAATTTTCAGCTGCAGGTAGGATATTTAATACAGCCTATGTCTGTGTGCTTGGCAACGATACACGTGTACTGTTTGCGCGTGAAGGCGAGGGCGTCCGTGGCGAGTTTGTAGAGCGCGCGGTCAGGACAATCCATCCATGATTTTGCGGAGTTTAACACAAGTAGATATTGAGCTTGAGTATTTCGTTGTGTAATAATATGTTTTGAATGTTGAAAGTGATTCCATTTTTCAATAAATGTTGATTTCTTTAACTTTGCACCTTCGATTGAAACTTATTAAAAACAGACGCAATCTTGATAAATCACAGTGCGTATGTTATTTTAATCTATTTACATTTCCTCCTCCCAGTATCTGCGAAATAGTATGTAAATGCCATATCTTGCATATTCCTTGAGATAAATGTATTAACTGATAAGGGCTATTTTTCACATTTGAAAGATAATAAATTGGGTTGTAGTGTTCTTACTGTGCTATGAGGTTTGCACACACTACATTTAATGCTTTAGTATATCCGGACCAAACACTCCCTCCAAATGCTCCTGGCCCGGCCCCTCTGTCAAATTTTAGAACCCATTGTGGCCCGCGAGTCAAAAAGTTTGCCCACCCCTGGACTAGAGCTATGCATTGGCATTGAAATAATTTCAGTCCTTGACATTTTTGGCAAGGAAAGAAAAAGGTGCAGCGGTCTAAAAATGTTTCCGGAGCTGTATATAGGCTAGCTAGTAGCTATCGGAGGAATTTATCATTAGATGTCACATAATCATTTTCTGGAGCGATGATTTTAATTGGCTGAAGTCCACCCCCTTGGTTTCAAATAAAAGTTGTCTGCCATAAATTTCTTCAATATTTCTTTATTTTTCACTGATGCCAAAGTAGTAGTTGAATCCATCACCAGCAATAGTAAATGCTTCTGATAAGTAAGCAAGCTCTATCGAAATGCAATAGGCTATATTTCAAAACTTATTCATGGCCTAATTCCATTCCAAACGACCATAACGTGGCACTTACAATGCACTTTATACAGAGCAACCTACATGGTGGTTTGGGAAACATTTATTGATTAATATTAACAATTTATTACATTTACAGAAAATTCCAATTATCCATAACTAATTTACACAATACTTTTGGCTATCTTGCACACATTCACCGTTTACCAAAGAGAAAATAATGCTAGATAAAATACTATTATAAAGAACACCACAAAAATGAATGGGAATCTAGTGAGTTAAGCACAAAACCATGTGTGCCATTTTCCTGCCACTATTGTAGGACTACTTGACATTGATTGATATGACAGGAAAATCACCTTTGGGCTGAGTCTGCCTGTGTGAAGGAGAAGCACTGTCAGCAGCATTCTTAATAGGACATCAAAAGATCTTCATTATGGTGCTGTAATTGGTAACATCTGCTTCAAGAGACCTGAACCAACGGATGGCCAGTCCATCCCTGGAAACAAACCCCACAACATGAAAGCATTTCATGGAACAAAATCAAAACAATAACTAACAAGACACATGAGGTAAGAAGGAACTTAAATAGTGACAGTGATCAGGAACACAGGTGATGGCAATAATGACCAACAGATGCCCGTGCTCCAAAGCAGGCTCTCACTGCAGGCTGTGACAGCTCTTTACATAATATATTGATTTTTAATGTATAGTTCAAAATGTTTTACTTTAAATTTGAATTATTATTGCATTGATATTCTTCATTCCAGGTTACATTGGTATTTCCATATCAAAATTAAACAAACTCTCAAATATTATGAACATTTCTGTTAATTTGTAGAGATTGAATGATTCAACTTAACCTTTACAGTTTCCAATTAAGTTGGGACACTGCGTAAAATGCAAATTAATGCAGAACCCAATGATGTGCAAATCGGTTAACCTAAGATTGCACGTAACCTAAGATCACAAGATGCAGGCCTTCTAATTGTACCAAGAATTTATAAACAAACAGCCGCAGGAAGGGCTTTCTCTCACAGAGCTCCAATACTGTGGAATGATCTGTCAATAAAGGGTAGAAATACAGATTCTGTGCAAACTTAAACGACTACAAAAGATTCTTCAACATGGTCTATGATTAAGTGTAGTCTGGCCCAGGGGTGTGAAAGTGAACAGAAAGTAATTATACTGTCCACTCTTGCTGTCTTGCCTGACGGGCTCTCACGTCAACTCTCCAATGTAATTTGGGGACAATGTCACTCGCTTACTGTTGTTTTGCTGTTGCGCCCCTCAAGCAAGTGGAGTGAACTCTGATGGAAATATTTGTCCCTCATTCAGGGTGTTGCGGATGGTTGGTGTCTCTTTGGTTGATGCTTGGAAATGTGGGTGGATTGACTTCCTGCCTGTCTGGTGCCTCCCCTGGATAGGGCCACAGTGTCACTGGACCCCCGTCTCAGCCCCTAGATTTTACGCTACTATATTATTGTACTGGGGTAGTAGGGCCAGTTCTTCTCCATTGTAAATCTAAGGATCTTGTAAATCTCTGTAAATGTTCCTTGTCTCCTCAATTGAAACTTTGGAGGACACAAGGTCTTGGCCCACATCTGTGGAGTACAAGGCTTGAAAGACTCGTTGCTGTCTCTGTCCAAGGGCATTTTTTACACTATGTTGCATCACCTCCTTTTTAAACAACACTCCATAAACGTTTGGGAAGTGAGGAGACTAATTGCTGCAGATTTAAATGTGGAATGTTGTCCCATTCTTGCTTGGTAAAGGATTGCAGCAGCTCAACAGTTTAGGGTCTCCTTTACTGTATTTGTCATTTCATTTGGTGACTAATGTTTTCAATAGGGGACAGGTCTGGACTGCAAGCAGGCCAGTTAAACACCCAGACTCTTTTACTACAGAGCCATGGTGATGTGATATGTGCAGAGTGTGGTTTGTCATTGTCTTGCAGTAATGCGCAAGGCCTTCCCTGAAAAACACTACTACGTTGTGACACTACAGTACAAGTAAAGTGTTACGAAAATGTGTATTTATATACTGGGGTGGAAAGATAAATACCACATAGAAAAAGACTGTCACTTTAATGTCACAAAATCCCAATTACAATCGCAGATGCAGAGGTCACATTGGGTTGATTGCCAGTTAGCAGTACTTACATGTCAGTTATAAGAGATCTGACATTTAGCTCTTTGAAATTCGAGTCTTCAAAGCCACATGAGGGAAATAACAGAAGCCAGATTGTTGGTGCCTGAATTGCAAGCGCATCAGTCAGAGAAAAATAAGACTGACAACTGATTATTTCCTATTATAACAGAGAGCATAGACTCCCCTTCCGATATGACTTGCTGCATACCTGAATCCAATTTTTGTTGTGATTGGTGATGATATGATTGACTGAGAAAGAGTGTGGCCACTTTTTGAGAACTGTCTTTGGAGAACCTTGAAACTTTCGAGGTGGTGATTTAATTTAAACAGTAGATTATTTAAATATGTAATACAAATAATAATTTGAATATTCGGTTTGACATTTCAATGTAATGTGCCCTTTTAGATTTTACTTTAGATATTTGATATTGCTTTCAAATGTTATTGAATTGTAATAATTATTCATAATTGTAAGTCATTATTCATGTTAAGAATAGATGTTAAGACCACATTGTGAATCAGAGCCAATATTTTGTCTTTTACATGGTATTCGTTTGAAGGAGAGCAAGATGACAGCACCCGGTTTGAAGCGTTTGTCTGTTTGTTTTGTATCATGTACCTATGGGATTTCGTCTTGACTTCAAAGCAGAAATGTACTCTGCCTGAGAGTTTATGATCATATGACTGTGCAGACATCCGTTAACATTCTCTGTATAAGCCAGCAGGTCGTCAAACAGAATGCATTTTTCACTTCCAAAATATACTATAGACATTTTCTAACTTGGGATCAAAAAGGATGTATTTCCAAGTCAGTCTATCACTGAATGGAAATGTCACACCCCCGACCTATCAAACAGGCCTAAACTCTTCTAACATTATGCTCTTATTTCACCCCAATATTCACCAAGTTTACATGTAAAACATCTAATATCCAAAGTAGTTTACTCAACCAAACATCAATTTTTCGAATACAACATTGTTCTGACACATTATATTTTGCTACCAAGCTAATGGTTTAGGCTCACTTTGACATGAATAATCAATGTTACATTGAATTATTTTACCAACCATTGACCTCACAGAGAAATAAACCTACATCCACACAACAATAATAAAAAAAAAGTGTTGTCCTACACTGGTTCAATTAGATCAACATTTTTACATTACAATAACTTACAGTCAATGAATGAATTACTTACTTGTAATATGTTACTTGTCAGTTTGATGTTAAGGCTATTCATAAGTAGTTTAAACAATTAATTGTTATTTATATTCTGACCTATTGAATATTAGCTCAGAACAAATTTCTGAAACCGAAAATATTTCTTTAATGAAATAATTATACCTGAAATAAAATATAATACATAGTATACATCAAATATTTACATTTTTTACAAACTCACTATTAATTGGATGTCTTGTTATATTGAATGAAAAATTTTATTTATAGTTGAACATAATTTCATTTTATTTTATACATGTTATTAACAATCAAATGTTAACATTATTTAAAAATATATAAAAAATACATAGCATGTCAGTTCTCTGTGCCTGGAGGTTGTATACAGGACCGGACAGCAGAAGTGCCATTAGGCATCTTAGCACTTCACTTCTGGTTGCCCCAAATTTGAGGCAGCTGCCCAACATTTCCTTTGATTGGGATTCTATTGAAGTTCAGCTTTTGTCTTGTAATGGGCAGAACGACGCTGTTCAAAACACAAAGACAATTGAAACATTTGTGCCGAGGCTTCACGAAACGCTCAAAACACTTGACAGAGACATCTGCCATTTAGAAATAAAAATCAGATTGTAAGTGTTGGTACAGACGTATGTTCCCACATCACTAGGAAAGATTTCGTGGCACAACAGGTGCATATGCCGGTTGAAAAGTGAAAGTAAAATGTGGGGTTTGTATCCCGCTTCTACTTACAATCTTGCCATTCCAGATTGCTTCATATTTAACCATCACTCCATTATAATGTTTTGGATGATAAAGATGTGTGGGTGAAAAGGGTTTCATTCCTATTCCTTTTGCAGTTAATGAGACATTATTTGAACAAAAATTAAAAGTGTTTTAAATTAAAACAAAAACAAAGATCGCCCAGATTTGAACCTGCATCATCCTACTCAGTAGTCAACAACACTACACACTACTCCACTACTGAAGCAGTCCAAAATGAAACGTTTCTAGTTCAACTGCTTAATAGAGCTCATTGTTTGAAAGTATCGACACAAAATGAGAAAAACTGTGGAAACCTGCACTTTGCAACAAGCACTTAATACAAGTTCCTACTAATCAGGCTATTTAAAAAAAAAATCACACAGATAACACTCACAATCTCTGATTCATCTCACACATTTCAGTCTTGCAAAAAATTGACTCATTTCATTTACAAGTTGGTGGTATTTCCACCTCAATTTTCATAGCATGAGGCATTCAGGTTAGACAATCTAGACTAGGGGTTTCGTTAAATATCATGTGACAGTGTTTCGACCCCTGGCCTCAGGTGACCAGAAATGTTTTGGAACATTGTTCCAATGCTGAGAGTTTCAGAAGGATGTCAAAAACATTGTAAGTGTTCAATCCAGAAATCGGACCAGAACTGTTTTGGAACACGTCTCGGAACATTGTTGACTGATGCGGTGAGTGTCGAAAAAGATCGGAACAGTATCGCGCTTGAGTGAGGTGTTCCAAAACACTTCTGAGTTATTGTTTATGCCTTTTGCATTTAGGTGCATACTGGTTGCAACCGGTCTGTTTTTGTTGATTTTGTAAGCCGAATATTATTTTTTTGTATCCTTACTCTGGGCCATGGCAACTTGGGGAAAAATGTGTGATGGCATTACATGCCACCTGTCAAGAAAACGGATCATGTTGTTAAACCCTCTTTCGTATCCGTGTTTATTGGGATCACATCTTTGGCGACGTGAAATGTTATTAGATTTTTCTTTGCTGTTTGGAACATTTCTTGTATGTTGTTTTTGCTTTGGTGTCACGGGTGCTGGTGGGGATCCAAACGCGGACAGGGAGCAGGAGGGAGAAGGGCAGGTGGAGAGTACGGGGACGGAAGGTCAGGCGTCTAACGACCCGGCGGCGTAGGGGCAGACGGGCGATAGGCAGAGTAGTCAGGGACGGGCAGAGAGTCGGTACACGGGCTGGCGGCAGAAGTACAATCGGGAAACTAGCAGAGTGGTCAGGGACAGGCGAGAGATCAAAACACCGGCGGGCTACTAAAGTACAGGTACGGATCAGGCAGAATGGTCGGGGACGGGCGATGGGTCGGAGCACGGAAAGGCAGGTCGAGAAGCTAGTAAACGCGAGATATGGCATGTAAACATGAACCATTGATCTGACAGGGGTGAGATGGCAGGGAGCTGTACTTGAATGTTTGGTGATTAGGTGACTGGGGACAGGTGTGTGATTTGGTGATTGGTGACAGGTGTGTTTAGGTGCGCACTGAGTTTCTGGAGCGCAGGCGCACTGTGTTTCTGGAGCGTGGGCGCCTTCTGCTGCACGCTTGCGGAGGCGGGGACGTGACATTTGGATAGCATTGAAATGCTTTGCACTCATCATACGAAGGTTTGCAGTTCCGCCTTAAATGTTCAAAGTGGTCGTGTTGCCTCATGTTGTGGCAACAATTACCAGGCTCTCTCAACAAAGTACCTGTTTTTGGTCAACAACATCCTGTAGCCAAATTATTGTCTGTAGCCAAATTATTTCCATATAATTGACAATGCAAGTTCTCCATTTCGGCCTTTTTTGCCTGTTCCTCGCTCATGATTTCGTCACACACAAGCAGAGCCTGCATGTTAACCACGTGTAGCAACAAACTCCGTGTTTATAATAATAATTATCCAATAACCCATAAATCAGCGCAAACTACATTATATCAGACAGATGTAATGCTAGTTTTCCATTTGAAAAAATATATATATATTAGACTGACCTTTCTAAATAACATATTCTGCAATGTGACAATTGCGGATGCATACATCGCAATGTTGATGCTGAAACAATATTGTGCAGCCCTAATTTTAACATTTTACTGATATCTTTAATCCAAATTCAATTACTGTGTCTGTATATTTTACTTCATAAGATGGCTGCCTCCACCTATGCAATAAGCAGTGATTATGTCAATTATGGAAATAAAAAAACATACAGTCTATCCATTGTTTTTCTTTTAACAATGTTAAACTTGTAAAACCAGCCTAATCATTAATATACTAATTTCAAACATTACAGTTGTAAACCAGTTGTTAGGTTTGAGGGAAGCAAGTGCATAAAAAGGAGAGGCAAAATGAATACAACAAAACGGAGAATCAAGGTTTAGTCTTCTTTTCATGTCCAATGCAAAAGGCAATAGTTGGTCTGTCAAGTCTGAACAGCTCCCGGGGCCCTCAAGCCAGTGTCTCCACTCCTCCAGTGCCAACCTCACTGCCAGTAACTCAGTCACCCACGTTGTAGTCCTTATCCACAGCAGTCAGCTTCATGAGGCAGTACGCACAGGGGTAAAACTTGGGAGAAGTGCCGTGCTGCTGGGAAAGGAACCTCGGATGACGCAGCAGGGGAGCGGTGGTGAATCTGCCCTTCAGGTCAAGGAATGCCTCATCTTCCTCCAGGGTCCAGTGGAGGCGCTGTGGTTGGCCTTTAAGCAATGACATGAGTGGCGTGGCAATGGTGCTGAATCCCCTGATGAACCGGTGGTAGAAGTTGGCAAATCCATTGAAGGCCTGGAGTTCCATGATTGTCTTCGGGATTGGCCATGACCTCACCAAATCCACCTTCAGTTCCTCCATCTTCACCCCCTCTGGAGTGATGCAATACCCCAGAAAGGAGATGGTGGACTGTTGGAAGGTGCACTTTTCGCACTTAACGTACAACTGATGGTCGAACACTCGTTGGACCCCATGGGACGGCCATCTAAATCCTGGAAGGGCATCGAGGACTTTAAGTGGTGCAACATCAGCTCAAGATCAGATACCAGGGAATGGTCAGTGAAGCTCCCCACAGCCCAGAAGTCAATCAGAGCTGTGGATGTGTGAGAGGGAAAGCCACCAGACAACACCCCTGAGCAACAGAAAGGGCCTGCTATGTTATGGAAACATAACATAGCAGGCCTGGCTACTCAACCCCTTCCTGCCCCGCACCTGGGCCAAGGCACACCCCTTCGGGAAGTTCCCCTTCTCCCATTGACTCTGTCATTCTCTTTCTGTGGTGAGCTTCGTAATCCCCAGTTCCATGGGTTCAGGTTCTGGCTCTACCTGATAGTGTGGACAATGATGGACATGACCCAATTATGAACCATGAGGAGGATATGAATTACTGTCGAAAATTACGAGCATTTAGGGAGGTAGAAGATAAGAGGCGCACCCCATTCAGGGGGGGTTGCCAACCAGACAAAGTCAGATGGCGTACTGTGTGGATGTTCTGTATAAAAGGCCATGGTCCGGACTCAGAACATTGGGGGTGTATCTGCAGAAGGACCTGGCTTTAATGTCTGTCATTATTGTATGATTTTCATTCAAGTCTATTGGATTCACAAAGTCCTGAGTTGAAGTGGATTTGTTTTTAGTAAAGAGTGGTTGATTTTCCACGACAGTATGAAGATGGATGGGTGCGGCGCACCAAGCGGTCATGGTCCCGGAGTTGCCCGTCAATGGTAATTGCCTGGGCGATGTGGGCTTCCAGTGGCAAGGAATTGCTGGCATATGCCAGCCCCATCTGGACCTCAGTTCATAGTCCCTTGCGAAAAGCGTTCCATAGAGCTGGCTCATTCCAACCAATTGATGCCGCCATTGTCCGGAATGATAGCACGTACTCCGATGCTGTTCTCGTTCCCTGCCTAATGTGCATAAGCCGCTCACCCCCATCCCACGCCTCTGTGGGTTAGCCAAACACAGCTTGGAGCTGAGTGATGAATCCGGAAAAGGACCTCAGGGAAAGACCCACATTCAAGGGCGCACCCAGTTAAGAGAGTGATTACCGTGGTCATTTTCTCATGATCTGTATAAGGTTGGTCTCCGAAATATAACTCACACTGGAGAGGGAAACCACAACAACCCTCTGGATTACCTTCATACTCTGGCAAGACTCTGGAGTACTCTTACCTGGGCGCGGCTAGACTTCACACAGTTGGCGATGAGAGGTGCAGCGGCAGTGGCTGGCTCAATAGGGCTCTCCCCTCCCAAGCATGCTGCCATGTGTGACATCATCTTGCCGAAAGCTGTTAGCAATGCAGTGATCTCTCCCTCAAAGGCACGGAGCCTAGCCTCTAGCTCTGGTGCATGACCCGGGGCTCCAATCCCCCTCCCAATGCCCACCCTGACCCATCTTGACCTGGGTAGTGCAGGAAAACCCCAACCAAACCGATCGAAAAAAACAAAAAAATCACTTCAATACATAATATAAATACATTAAACTTCAAATATCTCAAACAGATCAACAACAAAATTACAACTGGATGAAGCCACAGCACAGTTTAATGCAAAAAATAATAAACATTTGATAATAGATGACAGTGGTCACACAATTATCAGGGCAGGTGTTTGATTGATAGCTAGCGTCATGTGCTATTGCTGGCAAGCACGAATGTCTTTAACTGAGCAAACTTGCAAACTAACTAGAGTGTGCGTACAGTAGTCAAATATCACAAATTTGTTGATGTCATTTTTACAGTTGAAGTTCATGATTTGCAACTTAAATTTCCATACATTATATTTTGTAAGTTATTAGCCTCCACTGTAAACAAGAAACCAGGCAAGCCAAGTTCAGCCGGCCCGCAATAGAAAGTGTCACCCACGCGGAAGGCTGTGTCGTTAACCACTACACCACAGAGCTGTATAGCCTCTTGTGTCTACCCTGAACACATCGTCTTTTGCCACTGGCCATTTCAACAGCGAATTGGCCATTCATGAATGATATTGATACAGTTAAACTGACAAACGTTTCTTACTAAGTTTACCTCCATCACAAATTGCGTCTATGAACTGTATGGCGTTTGCTACTGGCCGTATTAACAGCGTATTACCCAGTATTAGGCTGTATTTGTATCTACTAACTTACTGGTATAGTCAAGAATTGATCACTTGCTAGCGATTATGTCAAATCTATTTCATTTCATCACATAAGAACATATGTTCCTCTTTCATGGCATAAACAGCAAACTTTTTTCTTTCATTTGTGAATGACATTGATACAACACATTGATACATATCAATAAATATGACGATAATAAATTTTTTCATCCAGTGAAAAGACAAGAGAATTGCAATACGAACGCATAAATAGTCGCTATACTATATAACTATAAACACTTTTATTGTGGCCCGCAAATACATACATACATATTTTTTGCTCTCAGTAGTTTTAAATGTAGATCTTCCACATGAGAGGCACTGTCTTTAACTACTATGTTTCACCAGTCGCTAGACACCATTGAGCATTATGTTGAACTGACTATCGTTTCTTATCAAGTTTACTTCCACCATAGCGTCTATTAATTGTATTTTCACACCCTCTCCCCCTTGAGGTGCCTTCTCCCAGTTGTCGGGGCAACAACCAGAGCGGCGGGATGTCAATCTGTGGAGTGGAGCCGGCACCAGCTGTCCCCAATCAGCGATCACACACCTAATTCCACTTGCCTTTTCCATGCCAGAAACAGTCGCAATATAACTGTAAACTGTTATATTTCAGGCTTACTATAATATAGGTACTGAAGGTTTTAGACAGCGAAGTTTTCGTCTTTACGAAATAATTCATTATGCGTACTTTGCATTGCCTTTGAGGAGATATGAACACAGGACCTTTAGTTTATAGTACAAATGTCAAAGTCATTTTATTGTCAAATGCAAAAAAATAACATAGTGTCGTTCTGAGCAGTAATATTTTTGTGACAGGGCATGCGACATCTACACAGTAAGCAATAAGTCAAATATAAACCAAAAAAGGTCAAAATAAATAATATATACATAACAATGTAAACTAGCAGCAATTCCAAAGAGTGTAGAAAAGGGATATACGGACAATATGAAACAAATATTAAATATTATAACTATAAGTGTCTATGAATGGTACATTAAAATATGTACATTAAATGTGCAGAGAAAGTCATATGAGCACTTGAAGTAATCATGTGATCATAGATGGTTGAGAAGCCTTATGGCCTGGGGGAAAACAACTGTTTGGGAGCCTGGAAGTGCACGTCCTGATGCTCCAATAATGTCTACCAGACAGCAGCAGTGTGAACAGACCATTACCTGGGTGGCTGGATTCTTTTATAATGTTTATTGCTTTCCTAAGGCATTGTGTGTGGTAGATGCCTTGCATAAAATGGCTACCGATGATGCGTCTGCTGACTCCACCACCCTCTGGATGGACTTGCGTCAACAGCAGCTGCTGTACCAGGCAGTAATGCAGTCTGAGAAGATGCTTTCAATGGTGCATCTGTAAAACCTAGTGAGAGTTTTTGCAGATATGCCAAACTTCTTGAGACTCCTCAGGAAGTAAAGGCGTTTTTACACCATATTTTCTGCCTAGTCTGCTTGACTGGACCAGATGAGGTCATCTTTGATGGTCACACCGAGGAACTTGAAGTCGGAGACTGTCAACTTCAGCTCCATCGATGTGTATGAGGGCGTTATCCACCCACAGCCACTTCCTGAAATCTTAGTCTTACAGACATTAGGCGAGAGAGGTTGTTGTCCTGGCACCATGTAGCCAGGTCCCCTAATTCCTCTCTGTAAACTGTCTCATTGTTGTTGGAGATGAGACCGAGGATGGTGGTGTCGTCCGCAAGCTTAAGGATGACGTTGGGACGGATGTGTACATGGTTGCAGTCATTTGTACTTGAGTACAGGAGGGGACTGAGTAGACAGCCCTGAGGGCTCCAATGCTCAGAGACATACATATATATATATAATTTTGGGAGGTTTGGTTCTATATTTATTTCATACCGGTTTGGAGTATATTGTCAGATGTTGTCTTGTCTTTAAATATTTTGGGATTTTGGGAGGGAGACTGCACATTGGGGCATGTATTCCCAGAATATGTAAAAGAAAATCTTAATCTCAAGGAAACCCTAAATGGCATAGGTGAACTCAATCAAAGTGGAATCAGAACGTGAAAGCACATTGTTCTTTGCTATTGAATAGCCTGCTTTATTTCTATGGTTAAGGTTCTATATTTAACCAAAAATATTCTGACGAGAACCAAAACGTGTTGTCCTATAATGGCAGCTGAAGAACATTATTAGGTTGTAGACTGCACAGTTTTCCTATGCTTAGAGAAGCTGTTAGCCATTATTAAAACATTTGACGTACCAGTATGGAGCCAAGCACTACTGTATCTGGAGATAATGTGCTAACTAGACATTTGTATGCTTGCTATTGAGACCCTTTATCTTTTAGATACCAGATAATGAAAAACATATTTCACAAAGCACAGCCTAGATCACACACACAGTAGTGATTCATAGCAAGAATAACCAGTCAGTCAGACAGTGTTGGAAACAGGATAAAAATACATTTGTTCAGATATGCCTCCTAATGAAATCTAGGTTAAATCCCATTGATCACAGACACCATTATTACTACATGGGTGGAAAGTGTTAACATATTGATTCCTCAAATTGACTGAGATTAAGCAACAGGGATTTGGGCTATTTGGCTGAGGTTCATTTTTATTTAAGGCTAGTTTAAACAAATACACATTATCTAAGCATCACTATCCCATAAAATGGATGTCGCCATCACAGCAGCTCCTTAGCAGTACATGCTGTCATGTTCCATGTTGCTTATTTTGTTAGAGCATGAAGCTTGCAACACCAGGATTGTCAATTTGATTCCCACGGGGGACCAGGGTAAAAATATAAGTATTTACGACCAAAAAAATTCTCTGGATTAGTGTCTTGCCTAACGTCAAATGTAAAGAGCAATCCGTCAGCTTTGTCTTTTGTGAAATGGCGGAATCTGATTCAGCTCACAAGTCCGCTGCCCCTCGCCTCCGACCCTCCTCACCCCATGGCTCCCTTCCAGCTTGACACCTTGCTCTATCACCTTCTAGAAATAATCTCCCTCCCCTCACTCTTGTTCTCCCCTCTGGCATTGTTCACCCTTGTTTTCATGCCTTATCTCAGAGTTTAGGCTGACACAACCTTGCCTAGCTTCACAGGACAACAGTTTTATCCACACTCACAATATTGACTTTGTGGTAGAGTTGCCTCAGGTTGAGGTCTTTGGGCTGGCATGCATCAATAGCTTTTTTCACTGACATAGAAATTATCAGTCTCAGTCTATCATTTTTATGGTAGGTTTATTTGAACAATGAGAGACAGAACAACAACAAAATAATCCAGAAAAACACATGAACATTTTTTTATAAATGTATTTGCATGTATTTTGCAGGCCTCCGCCTGGTCCTGTTCCCGGTCCCCGTCCCGAGGCTGAGTCCTCGCCTTGGTGTCCCGCCCGCCCTCCCCTTCCTTGATTTGGCGCTTCCGGGAGTTAGGGTTAGGGTGGGGGTACTGTCACGGTCCCGGCCAGCTGGGGCCGTTCCGTTACATGTTTTCTGTTTGTCTCTGATCTGTCTTGTCCTTGTTTCAGTTAATTAGTGTATTTCGTTCACCTGTGTTTTGCCCCCACCTGTTTCTGTTCTACTCGTTAGTCTTTGTATTTAGTTCAGTCAGTTTCTCCCTGCCTTGGTTGGGTCATTGTCTTGTCATGTCAGATGTCTGTTTGCTCCCGCTCACCTAGTTTCATTTTGTCTCGTTTTGTTGTAGTGCACGGCACTCTGTTTTGTTTTCCTTTTAGTTTGATTAAAGTTTTCCCTTGCACCCCTGCATCTGCCTCCATCTCCCTTTTTGGATTCCCTGTGACCCTCATGACAGCCATGAAGGACTGAAAGGTCACCCTGCTCAAGAAAGTACATGTACAGGCCCAACTGAAGTTTCCCAATTAACATCTGAATTATTCAGAGGAAAACTGGGTGAAAGTGTTGTGGTCAGTTGAGACCAAAATGTAGCTCTTTGGCATCAACTCAACTCACTGTGTTTGGAGGAGGAGGAATGCTGCCTTTGACCCCAAGAACACAATCCCCACTGTCAAACATGGAGGTGGAAACATGCTTTGAGGGTGTTCTATTGGACAGGGCCATGTACCGTCAAATCTTGGGTGAGAACCCTCAGCCAGGGCATTGAAAATGGGTCGTGGAAGGGTATTCCATTATGACAATGACCCAAAACACATGGCCAAGGCAACAAAGGAGTGGCTGAAGAAGAAGCACGTTAAGGTCCTTGAGTGGCCTAGCCTGTCTCCAAACCTTAATATATGTGAGCTGCAATAAAACTAAGGGTTATACATTGTGAAAATTTCTGATACATTCCACAATTCTCTCGTCTTTTCACTTTATATAAAAGTTAGTTTGTCACCTTTATTGATAGTTGTTGTATCAATGTCATTCACGAATGAAAGCAATTCATATGTTTTTATGCCTTGAATTAAATAGCTTTGGCAGACTTGCTAGCAATTGCTCAATACTTGACTATTTCAGTAAGTTAGTAGATACTGATAAACCCTATTACTGAGTAATACGCTGTTAATACAGCCAGTAGCAAATGCCATACAGTTCATAGATGCTATTTGTAGTGGAGGTAAATTTAATAAGAAACGTTAGTCAGTTTAACTGTATCAATGGTATTCATGAATGGACAAGTTGCAAAAGAGGATTTGTTCAGTGTAGACACAAGAGGCCATACTGAATCCCTTTCAGATGTACAGCTCTGTGGTGTAGTGGTTAACGACACAGCCTTCTACATGGGCGACCCCTGTTTGAATCTCGAGTGGGCAACACTTTTTATTGCTGGCCAGCTGATCTAGGCTTGCCTGGTTTCTTGCTTAGAAATCATAGTAGAATGGCTTTTTGGTATTTACTCACACATCACATTCAACAAGGAGCATCCATTCAATAAACATGTGTAGTACGTCTATTCAGTGATAGGACACGGAGGCAGGCAGAGTTGGTACAAGGCCCAAGGCGGTTTTATTAAAGAACAAACAAAACCCGGAACTATAGTGACTTAAACAGAAAATTCAGCTCCTGTCAGCTTCATATCTTTGCCTGCCTCCCCTCTCAGGGCTCATCCCTCCTGGCTTGGGATTCTTCCTTTCTATCATCTGTGGGGCACACAGACAGTTGGTAAGCTCCAACTGACTGCACTAACACTACACTCCAGGGCGATGAAGGCGAGATGTTAATACGTCTGGCACGCCACTGTACGCACAAACAATACATACAGTAACAGGACAAGACATGGAACAGACACGTGATGTGTAGTTTTATTAAGAAAGGAGGAAGAGGAGGGGAAAGGAGAAACAAATAGCGTCATCTTTGAGGCAGCCTCCTGGTGGCAGTTTGGGAGGTATGAGCTCGGCTTTTTCTAGTCCCTAACATGCTCCCGTCTTTTCTACTGCGTTGCTGGGGCCAGATATTGGGGGGAGGGCAGTATGGGTTAGAGTGACATCAAGTGGATACAAATATTTGTAGTGTAATGCCAAGTTACAAAGGCATATGAGCACTAATACCGAATACTGATAGTAGAGAGCAAAAGCCCTGCTTTGAGATAGCTTAAGTTAGAAGCGTGCTTTGAGGTAGCTTTGAAGATTGTTTCCACCTGGAAAAATTACAATGACTTCACAATTAACACTCTGAAATCCATTAAAAGAGGTGTGGACAAATGTTTTGTCCAGATTGCAAAGCGATAATGGCTGTTAGGGTTAGGGTTTGAAAGTTGAGTCATGTTTAGTGCCTGATCATGGGTCTGATCCCAGTCTGCAGTGGTCATTATCTATCAAAAGTGGCATGAATGGCAGGACCCAAGGATTTCCAGCAGAACACTGCCCAGAAGCATCACACTGCCTGCGCCGGCATGCCTTCTTCTTGAAGTGCATCCTGGTGCCATATGTTCTCCAGGTAAGCGACGCACACGCACCCAGCCATCCATGTGATGTAAAATAAAACGTGATTCATCTGACCAGGCCACCTTTTTTGACTGCTCTGTAGTCAAGATCTGATGCTCACATGCCCATTGTAGGCACCCTTAGCAGTGGACAGGGGTCTGCATGGGCACGCTGACTGGTCTGCGGTTACGCAGCTCCATATGCAACAAACTGCAATGCACTGTGTGTTCTGATACCTTTCTATCAGAGCCAACTATTTGAGCTACAGTAGCTCATCTGTTGGATCAGACAATCTTGTGTCTGATTATTAATAGGGTCCCCATGGAATTTGAGCAGTTCTGGGTTTCAGCCGACAGTTACAGATGCTTTTAGGGTGCATCACTGCCTGGTATGGCGATTGCACAGCTTGCATTCGTATGGATCTGCTGGCATGCTCTCTGCCGTCCAGGCCATTTTCAACACACAGTGGTGCAGAAAGGCCACATATAGATCATTATGGACTATCCAGCCAAGAAATCGGTTATTTGCTTTGCTTCAATCTAGCCAGCATATTTTGTAATAATGTGTAACTTAAAATAAGATATTCATTTAATTCATTATAGATTTATTTATATAATTTTGGCTTGTGCTCATTGTGTTAGTCATTCAGCCTTGCCTGTGAAAACCTGTCTACACATTACATGCCATGGAGGGTTGTGCAGCAAACAACTTTGGGAATGAAACACCAGTGAACGTTGACAGCGTAATGGCTGCTCAGAATGTCACAAAGAGATTACATATGAATGGTGAAGATGTGACCACTATGTCAACCATTGCATATTTTAACTTGAATTCATACACTACACCCTGAAATATTGGCACAGGACTGGAAAATGGAAGCCAGGTGAATTGGTGGCTTTTTCAACCCTTCAATATAATTGAATTAAGCAGGGTGTGACTGAACAAATTAAAAGGGTGAACAGGGTGTTTTGTAAAAAACAAAAAATTGAGCACAAAACTGGGCATACCTAATACAATAAATGTACTGTTCAAAGTTATTTAAAGATTCAAGCAGTATGGCCTTGTAAAATTTGAGTTATTTCTGCTGGACATTGATGTGTTAGAGTATGACTCCAGCTGTGCTTTGGGTAAGTATCTTTGTATCCTTGGTAGGGACCCTGTTACAAAAGACTTACATTAACTTAAGTCTACATCACGTACAGCCCTCTGACAAGGTGATCATATCATTCACGCAATTAGCCCTTGTTTCATCCTTTATGTCTAAGGGGTTAGCGGAAACCGTTATGTACCACTGCAAAAACTCTTAATTTTCCATTATGGTATTCACACCATAGATATACAGTTCTGGATGAGGACTGGATATGGACATCACAAATATCTCTCATGGAATGTGCAGTGTGTAAAATTCATCAGCTTGCTCCCATTAGCAATATCAGGCCAATGCCATTGTTAACAATATACCGCATTATTAAGATGTAAGCATCAAATCCTTTGTGATTTTGTTAATGTAACATTATAATATTTTTTTAAATGTAATCTTACATTTGCAATTCATAATATACAGTGGGAGTTGAAAAATAACCTGAGAATAACTAGACTAGTATTTTATTGCCACTCATATAAACAAGAAACACATTCCAATCTACTGTATGGTTCCAGGTATTATATTGTACGACAGTGATCTACTCATGGCTCACGTTAGGGTGATTAAGGCATGACCTTAGACACTGTATGCATACCGTACAGAAGCATCGGTTTAGTAATGACAATTCGATTGTGTATTTTGTTCTCATATACTTTTGTCTTGCACTGAGGTTGTACACTGATGAGATATGTTGATGCCAATATAACAACTGTTATATTGGTTTCCTGGATAGCTCATTTATAGTTTATAGTCTATTGTGTTTGATTAAGTTTCTTGGAAAACTCACCAACAAACATAAAGTAGCAGACAGAGTTTTGACCGCATCATGTGCTATAAAGTTATAATCAGGGACGTTGACAGGAATTCCAAGGCCTGGGACAAAATTGAACATTTAGGACCCAAACCACAGGCCAAAACCAATTTAGAAATAGCAATGATGTTACTCTTCATGAAACAGGTCATAAAAATGTATTGTTTAATGTTTTAGCTAGGTAGTACTAAATACCAAGATTGACTGGCTAATAAATATATTTAAGCCAACCAAATGGGCCCCCCTGAGGCCTTGGCCTGGGGGGGACAACGTTACCGGTTGTCCCCCCTTGTCAGTGGCAGTGGGTGTACTCACTCTATTTTGGTAGTCTGGCTACACACCATATTCCGTTATCAAAGAAAACATGAAAGATGATTATCGGGGCCTTAATAACCAATTATCAAAGTTCAATGATCAAAGCTCTAATGATCAAAGTTCAATGTCCCAAAATCATCAAATGTATAAAAATCTATCATTTGAAATAGACCGTCAATTCTACATTCCCAAATTGTTACACAGTGTTACCCTTACATATCTGTGACTACCACCACGTTCTGTTAAGATCTGTTCTGTTAATCATCAGGTCTGTCATGAAAAGATTGTATTAGAGAGTTTTGTTGGTGAATCATGTAGATCATTAAAAAAATGGGGGCAACTAACCTTTGCTATAAGACCTTGCATCAGGGCATTGAGGTATGGATGCAGCGAAGTATCAGGATTTTGATTCTTTGTTTTTTCTTTGACTTGCTTTACCCTTCCTAGGTATCTATTAGGTAATTTAGGATTTATTTTCCTTTTCAGACTATAATAAACAAATCTGGAATACAAATAATGTCTAAATAATGACCCACACATCCAAGTTAACATAATATTCTAACTTAAACAGCCATTTACATGCATGCATCACAATTTTGAGGGGTGTCCGAAAACATTCACTGCCTTCCGTCCTCAAGTATTGCATAATGTGTCGACAATGAATCAAAACCCTCGGCAGTGTACAGTCATGAGGGTGGGTTACTAGTCTCTAACATATCCGGGTCTGCACTCTGGTGGTTGAAATAGACAGTACAAAGATTCCTCTGTATGGGGGGTCTGAATGTCAATACCATTTTATTTAGTATAACATTGAAAATATTTGCATAAATGTATAGATTAAACTCACACACGAATAATATACTTTTCAGGGTGGTACAGAAGCCATCCTACAGAAACTACTTGATTTCTATGATTGGCAGGATGAGGACCCAGAGATAAAAACATGGATAAAGCAATTGTTGAGATCATTGCCCCTGAATACTCATTTAAAGAGTATATTTCCATTTTCTGTCAAGCTGCTATTCACAGAGGTTTCCAACATTGGTTTTCAGTGGCTGATGACTTGCTGAACCCTGGTCCAAAATCAAAGATAAAAGATTACATTGCACAGAAATACAAGATTAAACACATGATGAAAGTAGAGAGTCTTGTAGCATCAATGAATGCTCCACACATGGCATTCACAACTGACTGCTGGTCTGGTACTACAGAGTCCCAGATGAGTCTTACTGGATATTTTATGGGCAATGTCTGGACCAGAAATCAGGTTGTGCTGAATGTCAAGACTTTGACTGACTCACATAAAGACAGATAAAGAGATTCTTGTGGCCAAGTGGTAATACTAGAAGATTCACACAGAACGTGTAGTGTAATCTTGTAGACTTCAGGGACAATTGGGTGCAAATAGTGAAACATATGTCTGTCAGAGCTTCCAATGGTCTCTGCGCAGGAAATGATTGATGTTGAAAAGCCGTGTAACTTCATTATCTACTGGCCAAACTGAGGCTGAGGGCCCCTCAGGAACACCTTGGCCTCCCCACACACAACATCATCCAAACACTTCAAACTTGTAGGAACTCAGCTCGAGACATGCTACAGAGGTATGTATGAAAAGAACTGTGCACTCATTGTGTACGCAGCGAAACACGGGCACATCGGCTGTCTGTCTGCTGCACAGTGGGGCATTGTCTTTAACCTAACTGACACACTGGTGCCTATGGAGGAGGTGATGCTGGAGACGGCTCTGACTCTACATGAGTTAGCCCCTGTGTGTCAATGCTAAAGCTGGTGCTGTAAGAAGAGGGCCGTTCTACTCAAGGCATCAGAAGACCATGGCGGACAGTCTGACAAGGAGGTTCTCCAAGGTAAATGAGACAGTGTCTGCTGGTAACTGTCCTGGATTATAAGTTAGGCTTCCACCTCAGGGCAGACACTAGAGAAACCAAATTATTGTCTGGGGGAGTCTAACCTACAAAAGGAAAGACATCCCATAGCCACAGCATAAGGGACTGATGAAGAGGAGGACGCAGGTCCAGGTGCAAAGAGTGTCCAAGTAGGTCAATTTCTACGCTTAGAATTATAATGCACTTTACATTGCACAAATGGGCTTTCTGAACCAAACCATTTTTACATTTATTTTTGTATTATTTTAACCAAATTGAACATGTTTTCTTTAATCAATTCATCTTTGCATTATATTAAGAAGGGTTCATTACTGCTACTGTTATTGTTTTTATTTTTAAAAGAATCTGACAATTAGTCAGAAAATAGCTTTTTTGTTTCACAACAATCATCATCAGTCTTGAATCGTAATTCGTTGACCTCTAAAGCAAAGGAGACAGAATGCATCTGATTTTAATTTGGAGTGTTATGGTAAAAAGTCTGAATAATTCTGTAATGAGATATTTAACCTCATTATTTTCAATAAATTGGCACACATTTCAAGATGTAGTTTTATTTTGTTATTATGAAGTATGGACTTTCAAAAAAGCTAGGCTGAATACTAGTAACAAGATTTCAAACATCTGAATGGTGTTTTTATCGCTCAGAGGACATATAGATAAAAAAAGTATTGTCATTCATTAAATGTTTCCAGCATGTTTTATATTTCCATAATATGTGCTATGTTCTTCAGATTGTGTCCTCAACAGTGAGTAAAAATGTATGACTACATTTACTAGAAAGGTCAAGCCCAAACCTTTGTAAAACTATGCAACACTACTAGTTAGTATTTATGAGAAATGACTTGTTATTGTAAATGAATATAATTACTGTAAAACTTGAATAGCCCAGGTATTTCTTTGCTTCAGTCTCAGAACAACAACAGGTTTTTTTAGGGCCATTTGTATTTCCTTATGAACACATGTTTTGCTCAATTATATTTAGCAACTCCTTCCACACTGTCAATTTGAGACTTTGTAACTAGGAACACAACAACAAATCCACTGCACATCAGTGCATTGGTTAATCGTCCATCCATACAAACCTGTTTATATATGCTTCAGCACAAATTCTCTCATCCACCCTACATTAGCCATCCATGTTGATGATGTTACTTTCCTTTAAAATCTATTAATGGTACACAATGACGTCTTATACATTTTTTCTAAATTCATTCAGACCAACCGTATTTTAAATAGCAGTTTTTCTGGTGAAATATGCTAATGCCCAGTCAGTGAAAGGGGCATTCAGCTTTTAAAGACAGCATTTAATTAATGTGTTTCCTTTTTATTTAAACCAAAATTGAAATGTTGCCCAACTCTCATTATACTAACTAATAAATAAACTGTATATTAAGGTAATTAGAATAGGGGCAGTTTGTATGAACAGACTCCAACATTTGGATGAGCAATGATTAATTAATTCCACAGAAGGCAGAACTAATGCAGGTCTGTTAGGGAACTTAGGTCTGTTTGATTAATTAGAAAAGTGTAAAATAAGCTCAGCCACTGGGCCATAGGCTTACCAACTTCTACATTGTATTTGACCAATGAATGAGCTTCCAGATTTGAATTCAAATGAATGAAAACAAGAAAACATGATATGTTGAACCACCCCCTTTACTACCACGTTCACAATGAATGCCTATTATTCAATGATACAATGATATTTGCCATATTTGATGTTTACAGTATGTCAATGGGTTACACCTTCAAAGTAATCAATAATTTGCACCTGTCTCAGTCAAACAATTATGAAATATATACAGGGAGTGAGTGCAGCAGGTCTGTGACTTAAAATGTCTGTGACTTAAAATAATCAAGGCATTCTGTCTGTCTACTTTTTGAGGTGCTTGTGTGAGAATTTCAAACAGCCAATACATTTGTTATTAGTTCTAAAGTGCCAGGCTCTTCATAAAGTAATTAATATTGCAGAGTAGAAAAGAAAAAAGCTAAATTAAACTAAATGAGATTAAAAACAAATAGTAGATAAGTAATTCTGAGCTTAATCCAGTGCTAATGAATTAGTGAGGCTAAGGCACTGACCGGCCTGTCTGAAGTAAGAAAAATAATGCATGGACAATCTGTGTCAGAAGACTAAAGGGATGCGAATCTGCCCTTTCCGGTATCAGTGTTGCTCCAACACCCCTGGGAGAACCCACTGTCCCAGTGTTGCAGATAGGATCCATGAAAGTAGCCCAGCTGCTGCTGTTGTACGCAGCTCAGCTGCCACCCCTTGAAAAGGCACATCTGCCCCCAATCAGGCCTCATTGAGGAAGAATAAGCAAGTCTCAGAAAAGCAGCTCTGGGTAACCTGCCCAGCGATTTGCTTTCCAGTTTTGTTTTACTTTCCCTCCTGTTTTTGTTAAGAAAGTGCTTTCCAGGGCAAAGAACAACTGTCCTCTGTCCATTCCCTCTGTCTTTGCCTGTTAAAGATGCCATCAAAACTATGTGTTCAATATTGATGAGTGCCCAGCATTAGAAACTGCTTATATTTTATTTACTTGGCTGAATTCACCCTGCAATGTGTTAAGAGGCAGGCTTTATTAAGAGACAACGGCAAACGCAGGACAAGCTGACAAACACTGGAAATTGAGCTTTAGAGTGGCATTTATATGGAGGGAGTCAATTCCCAGACTTTTGTGTAAGGGGGATAAGAGGAATGTCCGAATTACATTACAATGGTAAACTCAGCAAGTCAGAGGACCAGAACAAAGTTGCTTTTCTTTAGACTGGCTTTTCAGGTAGTTTGAATCAATCTGGCTATAAGGATCAGATACCCAGCTAGAAGTAGTTTTTCAAGCATTGTGCATTTTCATAACTTCTTGGTCATACTTGTATTAAAGATGTTCATTATTGATCACCTTACCTTATTCACTTTTGGTTTCTGCAGTCAATCAATAAATTCAGTATGCAGCAAAAAGTATCAGTTTTCCAGATTCAGATATATAATTTAATATAGGTGAAAGCAGATGGCACAAGAGGTAAGCCAGAGTGATCAAACCAGATGGCAATACTAAGATAAACAAGCACCTAAAATACATTGTGAATCCTTTCAGTTTGATATACACATAAGCTTTAGTGTCCAGCTGTATCAAAGCAGAAGTGGAACTTTTTGTTAACATTTTACCTAGTTGAACAAAACAATCTACTGAAAATGTATGCTAGCTGCAAGTGAAGAGAAAGAATGGATGCAGGTGAGAGCGCCCCAGGGAAATGTGACTGTCACCACACACATTCACACACACGTCTGGGAGCGTACATATACCACTGATAGGATTAAAGCTGGATTTGTGCAAATCCCATGTGGATTTTTTTTATGCTTTCTTTCACAAATCTATCAATGAAGCACCCTAAGCCATGCAAAAATAAAACACCCTCAAGTCATGCAAAGACCCAGGAAAGAACATCTGAAATGCATTGAGCAAGTATTTAAGTTTAGATTATGGAAGAGGTCTAAACAAATAACTAAACAGCATTGTTTGATGGTATACATTCTGACAATGGAGAGTACATGAAGACAATTATGACAGGCATTGTCATGTCATTCCAGAAAGTACATCTGAAAAGATTAGTGTTTTTTTTTCTGCTCATTGTCTATGGACTAGCAACTACACCACATTCATTTTCTCCGAAATCCTCTGTCTGATACATTGCCATCTGCACTGTGACACCAACTTCCCATGCTTTATGGTGCAGATCAAAAAACTGTTTGGGAGAAAGTGAAAACTTTTTCTATGACGCTGCAGTTTGACATGTTGAGACAGATTTGGGCCCAGGTTGGGAACTGAGCATGACAACAACAAGGCAACTTTGACAGTGAAGAATGAGGAGGAAATCTTTGCTCTTGCTTCAGACTAAATAGTTGGATGACTAAATCAATTCCAGGCACCGCATCTTATAGGGAATTATATTTTGCATATATAAAACCTGTTCACACTCACGGCCCCTACCTTCCTCTATATTGATCAAATATGGAATATTTGGCCATTGACAATAGCTTCAAATGGAAGCCAAAGCAGTAGGGGAGACTGAACAAAGTAACATATTTGCTTATTATGGAAACTTTATTTGATTTACATAAATAATGTGTTGACAAACAACACACGTCTAATCTTTCATTGCATACATGAAATGTTGCTGGCATGAAATGTAAAATGGATATGTATTTTTCCATAAACAATACAATTTCTCAGTATCAACATTTGTTATATTGTCTTTGTACTATTTACAATTCAATATAGGGAGAAAGGATTGGCACATGATTGCATTCTGTTTTTGCATTTTACGCAGCATCCCAACTTCTTTGGAAACAGGGTTGTAATATTTGCATAGTAAATGAACAGTAGAGAAAAACGTTTCAATATTTGCATTTTGAATAAATCCTGATTGCAATGTTATTATTGATTACATTGTAAGGTACTTTTCTTAGCCCTAATCTCAAACAATACATGTGAATACAGCAATAATGTGAGGGGCGTGTGTAGCGAGTGCATAATGAAGAGGCTAAAAGTAACAAAACCACACTGACACAAAGAATCACCTTTCTAGTCTTTATAAATAAAAGCAGCACTGCGGTGTCTCAAACAGACATAGAAACAATAAACCCTGAGGTGTTGGGTGAAAGCAAACAATCTAAATAGACAACATAATGACTAACTCAAATAGCTGCGAGGGTGTGTTTGTTGCGCTGCTGCCATCTGCTCCAGCCGGCAGTTAGCACACTGGCGAAGTGGAGCAGAGGAGAGGGAGAAAGCACACAGCGCCACACGGAGCAGCCGTCACATTATATTATAACATTAATGCTATACTGCCACATATGAATTTAGTGCCCTAAATGAGGCCTCGCCTCCTGGCTATACTAGTGATCATATCCCCTACGTGTCCCAAAAAGGAGGGGATGTTGCTAATATTTTTGTATTAATAAATGTACTCTTAAACACATCACTGGTTTTCATTCTCTTTACGTTTTACTCATGAAAGTTAAACAGGCTGATAAATCATTTTATATAGCTACCATTTACACACCCCCCAGGCCATATACAGTGTTCCTCAATGAGTTTCCAGAATTCTTGTCTAACCTTGTAGTCATCTCTCATCTCATCTTCGTCCGCTTATCCATTGTCGGGTCGCGTAAACTTCCTATTCCCGAGCCACATTTGCCAACTCTGACTGGGGGATCCCAAGGCATTTCCAGGTCAACACTGAGGTCTCCTCCCAGCTGGACATGCCTGGAACACCTCCCTAGGGAGACGGCCCGGTGGGCATCCTTACCAGATGCCCGAACCACATCAACTGGCTCCTTTCGATGCAAAGGAGCAGCGGCTCTACTTCCTCACGGATGACTGAGCTTCTCACCCTATCTCTAAGGGAGACGCCAGCCACCCTTTTGAGAAAACTAATTTCAGTTGCTTGTACCGGTGACTTAATTCTTTCAGTCATGACCCAGCCTTCATGACCATAGGTGAGGTTAGGAACTTTGCCTTCTGGCTCCGCTCTCTTTTCATCACAAGGGTGCGGTAAAGCTGCCAATCTCCCTCTCTATTCTCCCCTCACTTGCGACCCCGAAATACTTGAAATCCTTTACTTGGGGTAACGCCTCATTTCCGTACCCAGAGGCACGCCATTGGTTTCCTGCTGAGAATCATGGCCCTTGCTGTCATGGCAGATAGTATTCTAATATTTGGCATTTCAATATTCAAATGGAAAAGTCCAATGACCCTCTTCAAAAAGCATTTGAAGCCATAATTGACTCAGTGGGTTTTGTCTAACATGTCACGGGTCCAATGCACTGCCACAATCATACCTTAGATTTAGACCTGTCATGAGAAATAGATATTGTAGATCTAATAATTTTCCCCCAAAATCCTGGAATATTGGATCACTGTCTTATTACATTTACCGTTATAAAAGAAACCCACTTGCTCCGCAAACAATGACTTTCAAAAGCTGTACTATAAGTTCTCTGACTACAAAGATATTTCTTGATTATTCAAGGCTCGCTCACCAATGACCGAGTAAATAAATCTGCAAAATCATTTAATTGAGGATCTAAACTCAACTCTACGAAATACTTCAGGTACGGTTGCACCGCTAAAAACAAAAGAAATATGCAACAAGAAACTGGCTTAATAAATTAATTTGTTTGACATATACCTGTAAACGGTATACAGGTTTTTAAATTTGTACATCAAAATTCGGCCATCTAGTTTGACTGCACTCGGAGTAATCAAAGCAACTCGGTCTGTTGATTACTCATTTACCTAGGTCACAGCATACTAAATGAAACCACTTTAGAAAGGAATATAAACACGACTGCCAACATAATGTCAAAAAATATTGACATCGAAACATCATAATTTGGTTCTCAGTTTCAAATTTCTTTAATGTAGCATAGAGCTGTGCCGGTCAGCCATTCATTTCTGGGCACTAACTGTAGTAATTACATGATTAATCACAGCATTTAATTAGCCTTAAGAGATAAACAAAACCTATTATTATATAGTGGTTTTATACTATTGGATGTCCATTCTGTCAAGGGGCGGGTTGGAACCCAAACGCGGACTGGAAGAGCGAGAGGAAGTATTTATTGATGGTATGCAAGGCTGGGGAAGTAGCGGGGCTGATGCAATTGAGGTAGCAGACAGAGTAGTCGAGGTCGGGCAGAGGATTGGAAGACAGGCTGGTGGCAGTGGTACAGGTAGGTGGCAGGCAGAGTAATTGGAGATGGGCAGAAGGTCGGTCTGGTGGAAACCTGTAGTCACGGAAGACACGGTTAATAACAGACAACACGAGAGACACAGACTAACGGATAGTAGTTTGGCGGAAGGCCAAGGAACACATGCGAATATGGATCAATGATCCGGCAGGGACGGGTCTTCAGGGTTCCTCAGAAATACTGTCAGTAATGAGACGAGTGGAATCAGGTGTGTGATAGCTGATTGGGGACAGGTGCGGGAGTGGATGATGGTGATCAGGTGTGGTGATCTCAGCCCAGGGAGGCGAGGCCCTGCCTCCACGGAATCACAGGGCAGGGACGTGACACACCCAACTGCTTTTTATTGTAAATTCCTTGTGATTGTTTAATTATTTCTATGAGCCTTGCACTGGAGACTCTTGCTAATGTTATTGATTTCTGTCTAAATCCATATAAACGTTAATCATTTAAAACATGTAGTATTGATGCAATGCGAATAAGGAACATTATAATCTGTCTCGTGTGCAGGCTCAGATAGAAGCTTTAAGTCTTTGAGAAAGTGAGTAAAATACAGCCAGGGAATTTTTTTTTTGATCCCCTGCTGATTTTGTACGTTAGCTCAATGACAAAGAAATTATCAGTTTATAATTTTTCTGGTAGTTTTATTTGAACAGTGAGCGACAGAACAACAACAACAAAAATCCAGAAAAATGCATGTCAAAAGTGTTATATATTGATGTGCATTTTAAAGAGGGAAATTATGATACGACACCTTCTGTCATTAAGGTTTCAAGGCTGATATTTGGCAACTCGAACCTTCAGCTCCATCCACAGATTTTCTACGGGATTAATTAAAATATTTTAATTGAAATGAATAAATGTCATTGCTCTCAATAGATTCAAACATAAGTCTTCCACGTGAGAGACACTGTATTCAATCACTATGCCACGGCATTACACGTTTTTGTAGTCGCTAGACACCATTTATCATTGTGTTTAACTGACTTACGTTTCTTATTAAATTTACCTCCATCATAGCATCTATGAACTGTATTTCTTTTGCCACTGGCTGTTTTTACAGCTTATTAGCCAGTAATAAGCTTACTAGTATCTACTGTCTTCCTAGGAATTTTCATAAGAATTTAGCAATTGCAAGCGAGACTGGAGATCAACTTTTCCATGCCAGAAACAGTCACAATATAACCGTATACAGATTTGGTTAAGGCTTACAATAACGTAACTTGTCCCTTACGTAAAGAGATTTCTTTAGATTCTCTGAATTTTGTAATGATATTATGTACTGGAGATGATGAGATCCCCAAAGTATTATCTGTTAAGGAATGCTATTCTTACATTGTCGCACTATTCGCCTGTGCAGTTTTTAACAGAGTGGTGAACCCATCCCCATCTTTACTTCTGAAGGATTCATCCTCTCTTTTTATACCCAATCATGACCTGTTGACAATTAACCTAATTAGTTGTGAGATGTTCCACCAGGTTTTTTGCATTAAACAACTCTCCCAGTCTTTTGTTGCCGCTGTCCCAGCTTTTTTGAAAACCATTGCAGGCATCAAATTCAAAGTGGGCATATATTTTTGAAGATACAATATCATTTCTCAGTTTCAATATTTGATGTTTTCTTTGTACTATTTTCCATTGAATATACAGCGCTGGAAAAAATTCTCATTGTCTCCCTGTAGCCTGTAGGTCGTCTAATGCTTTTGCTTGTGTGTGCTCTATACCCCTTCCCTCTTCAGTGTAATTGTAAGTGTTCAGGTTGGTGTGTTCACTCAGGGAGTTATACGTATAACTACTCTGCCCTCCCTACACGCCACCTAACTTAAAATTAAGCACCGGCTAGCAGGTTCAGAGACGTCTCCCATCCCGCTGCTTGCCAGCTCTGAGCGTGCCCTCATGTTTCAGCCTGGCAGGACCATGCCAGTGTCCATGCGCCTTCAATGAAACATTCACTTTTGTTTTCGCCGGGCTCCACTCTCTCCCGCGACTCGCGGTCTACCGAGCTAAATGAGAATTAACTTGGGCTGACTGACATAACATTGGTGAATTCCCTACCCGCTCGCTGTGCTAGGGTCAAACATCAGGTGACGCCATCGGCTCTCACCTCCATAGCGTTGCCAGTTCCTTTTGATTCAGACACTCCTGTTTACACTACTCGGTGTCTCCTTGGCAACGCGTCGGCTCTCAGGGAGAAACGTCTGCGTATGCAAATGCCGGGCTCCTCTCTCACTCAGAGTCCTATCAGTGAGAGCGCTGCATCTGGTATGCAGCTAGATGGCCGAGCTAGATGGCGTTCCACAATGGGGCCTTGCTAAGGTGCTAAGGCACTTTTTGTGAGCCTCCATTCGAGCCCTTGACACAGTGCTCTTAAGTTGTTCCCCCTTAAAACGGCCTTGCGCATCGCTTTGTGCTCCACTAAGCGAGTGAGTGATCTCTGTGCGCTTTTAGTGCTCCCGGGCTGCCTGGCTATCAGAGAGGACTTAGGCTGCCCTACGCTGAGGCCTAATCCATCCTTCCTTCCCAAGATAATCACCAGCTCTTTTTGATCTAGGATGGACTCCTCAATTGTTTATTTGTTATTTAGATTCTGGCTGGCTTTGTGACTGCATCGTCTTGCTCTGCGGTTCCGGACACTTTTTGTGCACACTCCAGGTGGAGTGTTCCGGCTTCTGTTGCTCTTTTACATGGAATTGCGCTGTGGCATCATAGTTGTCGCCCTTTGGTGTTTGTTCATTTCTGTTTACTGGATGTGGCTCCCACATCCTTTGTTCATTTAGTCCTCGGTGCAGCTGGGCAGGGTCTCAGAATTTAGCTGGGGATGTCACGGTCCCGGCCTGCTGGGGCGGTTCCGCTCCATGTTTTCTGTTTGTTTGTGATTTGTCTTGTCCTTGTTTCAGTTGATCAGTGTATTTCGTTCACCTGTGTTTTGCCCCCACCTGTTTCTGTTCTCCTCGTTAGTCTTTGTATTTAGTTCAATCAGTTTCTCCCTGCCTTAACCTTGTTTCAGTTTGTCTCGTTTTGTTGTAGTGCACGGCACTCGGTTTTGTTTCACTTTTAGTTTGATTAAAGTTTTCCCTTGCACCCATGCATCTGCCTCCATCTCCCTTTTTGGATTCCCCATGCCTCTCGTGACAGGGGATATCTTGCTGCCTTGTTTCATTCTCTATCTAGCACTACAGAACTCTGTGGCTTGTAGCTTATGTCCTAAATATATTACAATGTGTTAAATTGGATATCATTATTTGATTTAGATGATATACAAGCATACAGCATTTTAAAATAACTGGGTTATTTCACTCAATTGTGACAACTGCACCCTCTGCTGCCCTTCCTTCCCTTGCAGGGGGCAGACTCCTGTGCTCGATGTCACCGGCCTTCTGACACCACCGCCCATCTTATCAACTCATCTCACCTATTGTCTTGTTTAGCGCACCACATCCACAGTCATTTCCCCTCAGTATATCTGTTCCCTCTGCTCCCCTGGTCTTTGTGTGTTATTGTCTCGCCACTGTGAGCACACTTCAGCTACACCTATTCAATTTAGAAATAAAAGAACGTAAACAACTCCCTTTCTTAAAACAAAACTAATCTGACATCAATGAACTATTTCTATACTACTTTTGATCCAAAAGTACAACACTTTAAGAATACTGCTTTTTACCTTGCCTGCTGAGTGTAAACTGTTGAAATTAGAATGAGGACAAAAGACATGTGTTAAGAATTAATTTACATTTGCAAAGTTTGAGGAGTTTCCAGAAATGTCAAGAGCTGACTTCATACAATTGTTTAAAATGATTTTAAATCGCAAATTCTCTGTACTGGCCTTTTACATGTCACCATTACAAAGATCTTAACTTGTATGGACACACTCTGAAACAAGCCTTTTCATGCAGTGTATAACATTCACAAATGAGTCTGATATTCCTGAGACTGCATATGCTGGTATGGGGAAATTGTGACTAAGAGTTTCTTAAAGAATGCTTTAAAATGCAAATACGGATTACGAAATGTGCCATGATAGGAAATCAAGAACATTCCTGATCAGAGAATGTTAAATCCGTATTTTGTGGTCCCTTCAAATTAGAGAATATGGTACATTTTGTATGAATGTATTTTCAGGGGTTTTCAGGACTCTGAGAAGGATAGCAAGTTCACATGTGTGAGGTACATATGACGCAGATACACAAGTCTGATATCTCCTGTACTAGTCACCGTGTCAAGGAAAGATTTTGATTCTGAATTTCATCCTTGCTTATAAAGTGCCAATATGGATTTGAGATTTTTTTCATGATATGAAGTCAATGACAGTTGTGGTTGGAACATCTTCATTCCATTTTTTTCGGTCTCCTAAATTCTGGAAAATATAGCCTTGTATGGTATATACATATTTATACGGGGTCAGCAGAGTGGAAGCTGGAATCGTCAGGTATTGTCTTGATCTGCAACACAACTAGGAGGACTTTGGACAGGAACAGCAACGAATGGGAGGCCCCCGGACAGGGCCCAACAGGCAGAACCTTGCCAAGCATCAACAAAAGCGAATATAATGTGTTCAAATGTTTTTGTTATAGTAATGATTCTAGCAGCCATGTGCCGCACAAATTTAAGTTTATTTATTGATTTATCAGGGTAACTGGAAAGAAGAGCATTGCAGGAATCTAATCTAGAAGTAACAAAAGCATGGATTTGTTTTTCTGCATCAGTTTTTGATAAAAGGTTTCAGATTTTTGCAATGATTCGAAGATGAAAATAAGCACCTCTTGAAATATATTTTATATGTTCATCAAAGGAGAAGTCTGGGTCAAGGGTAATGCAAAGATTTCTTACAGTTTTTTGGGATACCACCATGCAGCCATCGAGGTTCACAGTGAGATCTGCTAACAAAGCTCTTTGTTTCTTGGGTCCTAAATCAAGTTCTCTGTCATCCACCTCCTAATATCTGAAACACATGCTTCCAAGGTAGAAAATTTTGGGGCTTCTCCATGCTTCATCAAAATATACAATCTACACACCCCTGGTGTAAAGGAATGAGACAAAGATTATTTTTCTACTTTGAATGTGACCTTCAATGTGAACAATTCTATTCAAAAAACAAACTGAAATCTTTAAGGGGGAAAAATGAAAAATAAAAACCTCACAATAATCTGTTTGCATTAGTGTGCACACCCTTAAACTAATACTATGTTGAAGTACCTTTAGATTTTATTACAGCACTTAGTCTTTTTGGGTAGGAGTCCATTACCATGGCACATCTTGACGTGGCAATATTTGCCCACTCTTCTTTGCAAAAGCGTTCCAAATCTGTCAGATTGCGAGGACATCTGTGTACAGCCCTCTTCAGATCACCCCACAGATGTTCAATTGGATTCAGGTCTGGGCTCTGGCTGGGCCATTCCAAAACATCAATCCACCTAGACCGATATGGGTGTCCAGTCACTCTAAGAGAAGGGAGTGATCAATAGTGTCAAAAGCAGCACTAAGATCAGGAAGCAACAGGACAGATGCGTAACCTTAGTCTGAGCCAAAATAATATACATGTCTAGAAAGAACAATTCAGTCGTAAAGAAAAGAAAAACCATCAACCAATCTGGAGGTTTTCTACTACAGTTACTAAGCATTGCAGTTCCATTCATAACCAGTCTAATTGCAACGAAACATGGTTAAACAACATGGATCATGCTCAGAAATGTTTCTTTTGCCACAGCATCAGTTAGAAAAGCTGTGAGAATCCAAAACGACTAGCACCAATGTAAGACAATCTGTTGAAAATTATTTGGACTCATTGATTCGCAGTAAACTGTTAAAGCCTGATATGGATTTACATGAGAAAGCTAAAAGATTCTCTTCCATTTTACAAAGATTTTTGACTGTTGTGGGGGGACAGGGGGAGCTTAACACCAATACACTGACTAAGTCTACCTGGGTCTGAGACTGGGCCTGATCTAGTAAACATGACTGGGACTAAGCAAACTGTTGCCCGAAGTGGTAACCTTGTTGATGACATTTTGGATAATGTGCCTGCAAAGCATAGGAAGAATGTTGAATATATTCTAAATAGAGAGCACAGTTAAAAAAAATTGACTTCATCAACTTCAAATGGTGAATTAATTTGTAAAGTAGAGATGATCAAGGGTACGCACCTGTTGGATCTGGTTAACATCGTTTTATTTTAGTTTTCGAAATAACACACCATCCAAGAAAAGTAATAGAGATTAGAACAGGGATGTGTCCAGTCTTCCTTTGGATGGTTATATCCACATGTGACACAACACAGCATAGGCACACATTTGACCACTGGCTACCATACCGTTATATGAAGTTATCATATAGGCCTTTTAATTCCATGAAAACAATGCAAAATAATAATAAACGTTAAAATAGAATATAATTTAGGGTACACTTACTCTATTTAAAAAATAGGTTTATTCAGTCCTGATACTTTTTACCACAGTTTGTTATTGATTTATGTATTGTAGACTTCTAAACAACAGAATAAGTTTAAGTATAATTAGTTAGGGCTGTTGCTGAAATCCTGAAGAATGACATTTGTTGTGGATTTGTGATCATGATTGCGGGCTTCTGGGTGACCAAAGTACAAAAATCACATGTTGTTATTTGCAGCGGAATGTCGTTGTTCTCGTGGAAAAGAAATAAAGCCTCTATCTTCAACGGTTTTGGAGTTATGAATGAAAATGTGGGCCCTAGATGCGCTGGTGTGTCATTTAGAGGGTTTGTGATGGCGATTGTGGGGCTTCTGGTTGACAAATTGGACACACGAGACGTTGTTATTTGCAGCAGAATACCATGTAGAAGCGTATAGCGTTGTCAGCCATCACACAGCCAGGCCTCAACCTTGCGGAGTTCAATCTTCGATTGGATGTATTGTTGAAACATGTTTCATAAATTCTTCTGACTGCTTAATAGTTACAAGTGGTCTGTCTGTTTTTATGCTGTGTTGAGGACAGTGTTAGTTTAAGGCAGGGCTTCAGGGTCTTACGTCAGAAGAACAGTCCGCAGTTGCATTCACACTCTAACCTGCCTACATTTTCCGGAAATAGCTCAAATCTAACAGAGTTGTGCTGTTTCATTGTTTCGATCACTTTAAACAGTACATCTACCATATTATGGGTGCCCTGTTTTGGCCCCAAATAAAACACTTTTCGAAATGTGTTCCATAAACTGGCATTAAAAACCATTTGATCAGTCACACCAGCCTTAAACACACAAATGTATCCACCAATCAGCCCGTTGTCTAACTTCCATTCCTGTGCCAACATTGATCTGTTTCTTCAGTGCTGCCATGTTGATTGCATTTCTGCTGTCCATTTGTAATCTCTTGCCGACTTGCTGAGTTGCAGTTAAGCTGGTAGCTTTCAATGGTGTTTCACCCAAAACATGCTGCACAATCCGCCATGGTTTGTAATGTGTAGGTAAGTTTACTCAGGCAAGACAGAATGACCATCACAGGGGTCCGCATGGTTTAAGTACACAGACCAAGCCAATCATCCCATTAAACATCTGTGACAACTACGCAATCTGCTGCCCATCTTCCCCCTGCAGGAGGCGGGCTTCAGCGCTCGATGTCACCGGCCTTCTGACACTATTGCCCATCATCAACTCATCACACCTGTTGTATCGTTTAGCGCACCTTATCATCATCCACAGTAATTTCCCCCAGTATATATGTTCTCTCTGCTCCCTTTGTCTTTGTGTGTAATTATCTCGCCAATGTGAACATTTATCGGGTCTTCTTAATGAATAAAGTCTCTGATCCGACTCCTCAGTCCGCTGCTCCTTTTTCGTACGACACACCTTACAGAATAACACACCAATGAAAGAAAAGGAAAAGGATGGAGCACATAGGAGTCGAAAAAGAGACCGGTGTTGCGGAGGCAGTGAAAGAACGTTCCACCACTCTGGCCAACCTAGGCGTCGCGATGGAGGGCATCCTACAGGCTGTTCGGCGCCTAGAGTTGGCTCAGTCCACTCCCGCAACACCGGCCGTATCACCGCCTCCCCCGCCTGCACCTTCCGGATTGGGGGCGATGCATATTCTGCTTCCCCGGGACTATGAAGGGGAGGCGGAGCGCTGCCAGGGTTTTCTTCTACAAGTGGACATCACACTCCAGGCGATTCATCCTGCGCCGACTGATGCCCAGAAGACCTCCTCGCTCGTCTCCTGCCTGTTCGGCAAAGCCCTGGAGTGGGCAACCTCCGTATGGAACACCGAGGGGCCCATCCAGGGCAGGTACGACGAGTTCGTATGCTGCTTCCAGGGTCGTGTTCGACCATCCCCACGAAGGAAGAGAGGCGGGCGAACAGCTGTTCCATCTGCGGCAGGGGACGAGATCGCCACAGGAGTTCGCTCTAGAATTCTGAACCCCTGGCCGCGGGTTCAGGAGTTCGCTCTAGAATTCTGAATCCTGGCCGTGGGCCCTCTTCGACCACTACCACTACCGCTGACAGCCTTGGGGAGGACGTCTGAAGGGAGCTGGCATGTCGGGATGTGAACCTCTTCTTTGAACAGCTGGTGGAGACGTCGATCTGTCTCGACAATATGCTGGCTGCCCGAGGACGTCCTGGCGGGGGCCCGTCTGTTCTACCCCACCCCCTGGACACCGCCGTCCCTATGGACCTGGGGACGGCTGTAATCCCAGGCAGAGGGCAAGGAGGAGGAGAGCAGAGGGGTTCCACTAAGCGTTGGGGCAGTTCTGCAGCTTTGCGCTACACCTCCTCCTCCAGTTCCAGAGGTGACAGGCACGGCGCTTCTGCATCACCCCAGGTAGCTCATGCCCATTCACCGTTTGCTTTCCACTCACTTACTGCACCGTCCCTGTCGAGTTCCCTGGTTTTTCATTGCTTTCCCAGTGCAAGGCGCTGGTAGACTCAGGCGCTGCTGGGAATTTCATCGACAGGGCTTTCGCTTTACGCACCCATATTCCCCTTCAGGTCTTTGCCACCCCCCTACCCGTAAGAGTGTTGGACAACCGGCCACTAGGCTCGGGCTTTGTTACTGAGTGCACTGTCCCGCTCCTTATGGTCACTTGCGGCCGGCACAGTGAAACCATTTCACTACACATTATGGATTCTCCCACGTTCCCCATGGTTTTGGGTTTCCCCTGGCTGTCTCTCCATGACTCCGGCATTTCCTGGTCTAGTGAGGTCCTTTCGCGGAAGTGCCAAGGTAGGTGTTTCCGTGGGTTCGACCACGGTGGAAAGTCCGGACAGTGCTCCCGCTGGTTCAATTCCTCCCGAATACAGGGACTTGGCCGCGGTCTTTTCCAAGGCTAAGGCTACTGTATTACCGCCTCATAGGCCGGGGGATTGTGCGAGAAACCTCTTAAAGGGGGCCGCACTGTATCCACTGTCCCGCACCGAGACTACGGCGATGTCTGCGTATGTTGAGGAAGCGTTAGGACAGGGATACATTAGGCCCTCCAAGTCACCGGTCTCCTCGAGTTTCTTCTTCGTGGAAAAGAAGGACGGTGGTTTTCGCCTGTGCATCGATTGGAGGGCGCTGAACAAAATCACCATCCTGTTCAATTATCCTCTTCTCCTAATCTCTGCGGAAGTCGAGAGGATGCACAGGGCCCGCTTTTTCACAAAATTGGATCTCAGGAGTGCCTATAACCTGGTGCGTATCCGGGAAGGGACGAATGGAAAACAGCCTTCAGTACTACCTTCTGGCCATTATGAATATTTAGTGATGCCGTACGGTTTGATGAATGCTCCATCAGTCTTTCAATCTTTCATCAACGACGTTTTCAGAGACATGTTGTGCGAAGGGGTAGTGGTGTATATTGACGACATCTTGATATACACGGCTACCCCCGCTTAGCATGCCTCGTTGGTGCGTAGAGTGCTTGCTAGATTGTTGGAGCATGACCAGTACGTGAAGGCAGAGAAGTGACACGGACGACTGTTCTTCCAGTCGTCCGTGTCCTTCCTGGGGTACCGTTTCTCTTGCACGGGTGTGGCTATGGAGGAGCATCACATTGATGCCGTGCGTAATTGGCCGACCCCAACCATGGTAAAGGGTGTGCAACGATTTTTTGGGTTTTCTAATTATTACAGGAGTTTATTCAGGGCTTTAGCCAGGTCGTGACCATCTGCTGTAACACTTATCGGAACATAAAATACCGGGTGTTATAGTATTGCTGAACATTGGCACCTTTACAAAACGTATTTGTTGCCTGGGAATTTAATTTTGGAACCTTAAGACCCATTTAATAAACATTAATCACAACCCACCTGTTATAACACTTCCGGTGTGTTCACCAATCATTGTAAAACATCCAACATGGACACATCAATGCAATCATAAATTACAAAGTCACTGGACATCCATACATCATTCCGGAAGTACTGCCCTAACACAGGTCATACGGGAAGTTCACGCGTCACACCGGAAGTCCCACCCACCAAACCGGATGTCCCACCCGCCTTTCAAATCAATCTGGAAGCCCCGCCCAACAGGGCCATAAATCACCAAAGTAATGAAAAATACCCAACATTTACTAACAGCACAGTTGCTTGATAAACACAATACATTTCAAAGAATGAATAACACAGGTTACAGCCTATAAATTAATTTTACCCAGATCATCTAATTTCTTCCAGACTCTTGCACTGATCTATTTTTGATCCAACTCCATCTCAACTAAATCTCGCAGCATCTGCAATGCTGTCAGGGCATCAAATCGTCGGATTTGGTTTGCCATTGTGAACTATACAATGTAAATTGTGTCTGAGTTGTGTCTGATTTGCCCATCGAGATCAGATTGTAAACACTTTCTAACCTCATCACACTTCAGTCACATGCATAGGTGTGTCTGGGTTAATGAGGGGGTTATCACCCATTCATCCATTGATGTCATTGCTATTCCATTGCTATTCATTAGATTAGATTAGACCAGGTTCTAAAGGTAGACATGTACGTGTAACAATTGAAAAATAATGTAAATAACATGTATGCAATCTTCAGTAAAATAAGCAGAGAAATGCAGAGAGTGATTATCGGATGTGTGTGCAATTTAGTATCTCTTTTTCTCCTAAAATAAAAGCAGTACATAGTAATACCGTTGTTGAATGGGTGACTGGTGACTGCTGAATTATATCATTGGTATTTTGTTAAGTGAATTCTGTTCTAGCATAATACATTTGTAGATTTACATTTTAGAATTGATGAATTAGTAGCCCACACAGCTGAGTTGAATCTCCGATTGAAAAACGGTAACGTGTGATAAGGAGCCTGAATCATTTGGATTCGTTTTCAATAATAATCCAATTAAGTTTGTGAATGGTCATAGAAAACTTGTATTTCATTTGTAAGTTCATAAAATTCAACCAAGGTCTGATCATTCATCTGGGACTAGCGCACATTCATCTATTGACATCAAGCATTCAGATAGGGCTGATATGCGCCTGGGTACCATTTGGGTACCATTGATCAGTGGCATGGGCTGTTGACAGATAGGAAAATAGGGTTACATTTTTTTTAATTGTCCCTAAATCGTTTTCTGTTTGTCAGTTTAGAATTCCGACAATGGATCAATGTAAAATATGCCGATTTAGGAAAGTCATGGAAGGAGGAGGGTGTAACTTTCAAAATGGCCTTGTTATTTTAATTACAAACTCAAACACCAATTGGCGTAGGCATTTGCCGATTCTAGTGTTAAGTATTTTTATTGGAATCTGGTCTAGTTGACAGTTTGTGGGATTAGAACATGTTAGTGAACGTGTTGAGCGATACGGATTAAAAAAAATTCAAGTGTCCTCATTGACACTGGAAAGGAAGGTTCAGGACATTCTCAGGACAAATGAGATTTTGGGAACTATAACAATTTTAGGAGTCAGTTATTTGTTTTCTAATGGTAATGATCTTTTCATCAAAGCTCATGTATTTGTTACAGCTAAAGTGAAGACTCACTTGTTGAACATTGCATTTTTGTTAACTTCGTAACTGTATCAAAGCCACAAATATAATTGTCTTTGTTCACCTCAATCAGGTTGGAAAAATACACTGATGGAGCAAATGTGAGGGCTTTTCGGTATTTCAGTGTACTGTCTAACCAGGCTAGTCTGAATACTTCTTTGGGGAGCGCCACTTTTTCTCCAACTTTGTGGAAGCTTGATTGAGTGCTCTGGGTGGGTAATTCTGCTCTGTGTCCTCCTCATCCGATGCGTGAGTTATCCTGCTTTGTCTCCACATCCTATGGCCGACCCTGAGGATGGTGTACAGTTACACCCTGTGGTGGTCCTACCCTGGCCCTTCCAACATCTGGTCCATTTGGGCAATTTCTAGCCATGTGCCAGGCTGGTTATAATTGTAGCATTGGCACAGCTTGCTAGTCCTTGTGTGTCCTCTCCCTCTGCCACTCATTCCTCCTCCCAGACCTGAATTGATGAAACAATCTGGGTTGTGAACCATGTCATATGTTGCTTTTTTTCTCTGTCACTGTTCAGTCTCTCTGCATGATTAGAAATGTTCCCACACTTGTTGCAGAGGAGGTGTTTCTTAGCTTATGCACAACAGTACCTTTTTGGCTAGGCTAGGGCATAGTCCATGTATCAGAATGAGCTTTAATAGTCATTCTCTGTGTCACTATCTGGAGCAATTCCCGAGCAGCGGTTGATAGCTTCTTCCATTTGGTCTCTGTAATCACAATAGGACTCTGTTGGGCCCTGTTTGAATTGAATATTATTTTGGTCACTCAGCCTCAGTTGATACAGGTTTTAAGTTGAAGTTGAATTTGTTCAAGTATAGCTGTCCTGTCCCCAGAATAGGTGTTGTTTATTTGTTCCATTTATGGTGAGTAAACTATTTTACACAAATCAATGGCACCCAATTTCGAATATGTTACGTTAAATTCGGTTATCAGGTTATTCTTGCATACATTTCCTCTCCACTTGCTGCCTTACCATTAAGGGCAGTTAAACAATGAATATTTTACAGCATATATTCTTATAACATTCTATATTGTTTTTGTTTTGCAATCTTCCTGTTCTGTCTTGAGGAGTAACAAAAAATGTGTCTGCCCCTTTTTGGTCTGTGCACAAAAATAATTATCTTGTGATGGTGAGGTGACAGACAGCGCCGTCATCTCCGGCTTTTCCTGGTTTCCCCAAGCTCACGAACACATCTCAGATGTGTCATGTGTCTTGTCTTTAACCATTACCCACACCAGGTCCCTATTCCCTCACTAGTATGTGTTTAAATGTTACTCCTCTGCTCCCTTCATTTGTTGGTCATCGTTGCTTGTCCCTGTTTTTGGAGAGTGTTTCGTTTTGTACAAACCTTTACTTTCTTTCAGTTTGTTTATAGTGCTCGGTGTTTGTTTAAATAGAATATCAGCATCGACTGCTACTTTTCCTGTGCCTGGTTCGTCCTCTCCACCACTACAATAAATTGTGACATCTACAGGGTACCATGAAGAGAGCTGCCCTGTGTAAACTCAATGATCAGCACTCTGCTGGCAGAGGTGAGAATAGATATTCGCTGTGAAAAGGATTATGGGGTCAGGCTATAATCCTCTTCAGCTCCAAATTTGGCTCATTATTCTCCCATGTAACAATATAATAATCATAGTACTTTTGAGAATGCTCATTATCTGAAATGTTACTGATGTGCTATTCAGTTCATACATAGTCGCTCAAATGGTTGGAACATGGTCAAGGAGAGTGATCATGTGTGTTGTGAAACAGGACCATGAGTGTGTGCCCAGTGTTTGGCCAGGTGAACGGTTAGTGGAGAAAGCGAAGCTGTTAGCAACAGCAGCTTGATGTCGGTTTCCCTGATAGCAGACCAGCGTAACAGCTGGGGTAGCTTGTTGTGCAGTGAGTTAACAATGGGAGAGAGTAAGGTGACCAGATTTCACTATTTACTGGGCCATTTTTTTGTTTGGTGCCACTGTCCAATTTGTTATTGAGACATTTTAAAGTTTCAATAGCCTGTGCAGTTCTGAGGTTGTTACACCTAACAAATGCATTTAGAAAAGCAGTTAAATGTACACGTTCAATTAATGAGTGAATGATAATGCTGAATGTTTGGCACTGTCCAGCTGGGCTAGTAGACTGGAATTGTGGTAATTATCATTCCGAATGATGCAAACGCATTTCTCCAGGGAGATAAAAGAATTGTATTAAGGTAAAGTAATTCATGTCCTTACTATCACTCTTTCTGGTTGTTCTCTGGTCTCCATCTGTTAGGTCTGTCTCTGCCTGTTAGGTCTCTCGAGACTCACTCCTTGGAGTTTTTTTTACATCCTTTCTGGCATATCTTCCTTGTCCACTTACTGTCCTTCCTCCACCAATCTCCTGCCATCCTTATCCACTTACTAGTAATGACATGAAAACTGAAAAGAAAGTTAGATCTGGATTGACATAAAAATGTTTTAAATATTACTAACATCAAGCGCTTTTAAAAAATGCACAAGGTTTTCCATTTGGATTAGATGTGAGATGAATGAATGGGAGCCTAAAAAGAATGTTTTAGCAAATGGCCACTAATCTTTTTGACTGACTTGCTGACTAAAACAAAAGCACATACAACAATTGGAATTAGAATATTACAGAAAGGAAATGCAATCAAAGTAGCCTTAACAATCCTTAAGAGTATTAACTAAATCCTACAGAGGCTAGAGAGAAGGTCAAAGATATTATATTTAAGTTAGGTTACACAGGAGTTACTTTGACACAAATTATGTTGTTGGTAACAACGAACACCACTCAGGGAGTGTAATTAGTTAGCCTCACACACACCGCCAAAATGATAGCCATTTATTTGACTATCAAGAAAACTGTATTAGTCATTTCTTGAGCTTCATCCAACTAGTCTGCCAAGAATTTCCCACACTGTCATTTAATGTTAAGTCAAAAAATCAAAATTGTCTTGTATACAGAGTTGGTGTATACAGACTGTTGACAAATTATAGGAAAACCTGAATAAGTGTGGGAACATAATGAATGCAGATGGTACCGTTCAGATGTGTTACATAATTAACATCCTGTTGACCTTGATTTTGGATCACAATGGCAATGTTGAAGTATATGCTTGTTATGGTCTTTTGCTTTCTAAACATCTGTTTATCCGTACACAGGAAGTCACGCTGAACAGTAAGTGGCCAATGGGCTTACAGTAATTCTGTCCTTTATGTCTATAAAGCTGAGGTAAGACTGGAAGTTTCTTTGAGATTGAGTGAGATGATATTGAATTTGTACGAGATTGTGTATAAAGACCGGGTCTGAACAGGACGATCAAATGCTGCAATAAATAATGTAATTACTCTCCCTTGACGACCGGGTTTGATCTGATTTCTAACAGCATGTTGCCGGGACCGTATGGATTGTCATTGATTCTACTGAAGAAATAATATTTTGACAGAACTTCTGAGCTACCTAACTAATACCTTGGCGTGAATAGGATCTCAAGAACAAAAAGGATAATTCACAACGAAGCCTGAAAAAGTTTTCTGACTTAACAAGCTAGACATAGTCAAGAGACTGAGAAAGTACAAAAGTCGTAAGGTGAGAAAGGAGACAATCAAAATTAAGATTCATTTTGTTTGACCACTTGGCTGACCTACAGTAGTCACAAGATGGAGTCTCTGTTATGGCACCCTGGAATCATACAAGGATCTGATGTGAGCTTTCAATCATTGAATCAGCATTCATAAATGTTTATTTCCAAAAACATGTCCTACCTAAACATTAAATAATGCTGGAACTCAATGTAACCTGATCACTTTCCTCGTTAATAGCCAAGTTTATTTAATTTAATATTACATGTAGTTTGAAATGCACTTAGATGGTATATAGCCTTTTTTAATGTTTTAAAACGTAAGGCCTCAAGGGGGGTCTCACGACAATGCCTTTTACCAGGCACATCGCATGGAAATTTGAAATCTTCAGGTAACCAAGGATATCGGCTAAGTTGAAAGAATAAAATCTGAGGACCATGTCAGATTGTTAATGTGGGAATTAAAATGTCAAACATTTGGCCTTTTTAATGGCTCACCACAAATAGGTGAAGCTAAGGGCTCCAGGAAGGCAGGGCAGACCCCCTAGGATTAAATCAGGGTAGCTTATTACTAACAGTTAAATTAGTGCTCAGACTAGTCTCACCTCTATTTTCCACAACACAAGAAAATTCAGTTTAGCAATAGACAAACATTAAGTGGAAGCCCGATATTTTCCTCTCGATAGCTTGAATGTTGAAATGTATGTTTTTGAAACCAATTGCAGTGAGGGTAAAGACCTAGTCATCCCCCATTGTTGATGATTGAACTATCTTAATGGACACTGTCAAAATATGCATGAAACAGTGAATTAGGGTCTGGCTGACCACCACTATTGGACAAAAATGTTTGTGAATTCCCAAAAATGTATAAGGTTAATCATGACAATCTTTGTGTTTGTCACAAAGTAGTTTAGCCATTGTCCTGTGAAAATACAACAATTTGGGTGCTGTAAATGTGCTAATGCAATCGCCCTGGTGGTTGAAGCAGGTAAACCACTGCAACATGGGCTTGAGATTTTCACTCTGACAATTAAGTTGCACAATTTGCAAGTTGCACAAAAATTGCACCAATTTTGTTAGGCATGTGCCAAGAAACTATAGGATATTATAAATGCATGACAGCCACTTTTGCAGGCCTGTGTTAGGTATAGTCACTTTGGGAGCTGTTTAGCTATGTTAGGAAAATGCGTTAATAGGTAATATAGTTTATAATTCCTTTGTAAAAGTGACTGTTTGTCTTTGTGTTAGGGAATCTTTGTTTTTAACATCACTTTGATTTGATTAATATACAGTATGCAACTCCTTATCGAATGGATTTCTGGATCCATCCCCTCTACCAATTCTCTATTTTTCATATCCATCCTAAAATGATGGCCAGTGCGGGTTCAGGATGGTGCCTCCTGTGGCCGTATTTGTCATTGTTCTGCTTTTACTCAAGGTAGCATTCCATTAGCTTAATGAAGTGAAAGCAGGAGGGGGACATATGAAATGATTATGATTGGAAAGAGTTGAGCTTAGGGCTCAAAGCAAATCAAATTGGTACTTATGAGGAGTTACATGAAAATGTTTTTCTGTTTGCATAGTTGAAACGGAGCAGGTTATATATTAGTTAATTTGGAAATTGTTTTGTTTGATGTAAGGTCTAACAATTTCAAATAACCAAGCCAGTTTTGGATGAAAGAAGGAAATGTTATATGGACCTATGGAAAATTGGCTTGATAAGCTGTACGCTTCATTCTAACTTCTGAGAGCTACAAGTTTTCAGAAATGATCCATTGTCTTCATTAGCATGATGCCAGGGTCAGATCACTTGGCTTCACACTCCATTTCTAGATGAACTATCGTCTATGAGATGAGAAAAGAATCTACCTGAGTCTTGAAGGACTCCACATATTAAAGGTCAGAGAACCACAGGCCAGTTGACAGGACAGGTCACATGGTCCAAACACAGTGGAAGACTGTTAATCTTGAATTAGTGATGTGCTGGAAACTCATTATTCCACTACACACCTACACTGACTTGTTATGAAAACAGGTACTTTGCTGGTCCACATCACACTGACTGTAATAACTAATACTGGAACTTTACATCACTCATACAAGACAAAGGAAACTAAAAACAAAAACTAAAGGACACCTGATTAGAAAATAACTTAATTTCTTACAATTCTCAATTAACTGATATGGTGATTTCATATGTATGCAGGTTTGTGTCTCGCAAGACAGGTGGGAAACTGCACGATGACAATCCCAATAGTGGACATCAACATATTTTGTGATGATGCTTAATGATCAACATTATGACGGCCATCATGGTATGTTTGGATAGTGAATCTTTCCCTATTAAAGGTAGACATATTCCCTATGTAAAGGTAGAATTTTTCATATGTACAACAGGATATGCATGAGTCTTTATGATAATGTCACATGGACTGTTTAATGGACTTTGGGGGAATGTTTAATCATGATGTCATGTTTTCATCAGATTTTCTGCTAAACACCATTAACACTGATAGCAGCCCGTTGATGTCAACCTTTCTCAACCCTTATAATGTGAGGTGGGGATTGATGTCAGTGTGGCGTGTCAATTGTGTCTTGTCTACAATTATTTTAATTTGAGAAACAATAAGACCTCAATGGTCAGTAACCCCTTTTTGTTTTTCTGTCGTAGTCATTTGTAACTGTATGGGCCTGTCTTAGTAATTTTGTAAGTGTATGGGTGAGCTAACATAACTGGCGAACAAAATGGATGAAATATGAGCATCATCTCATAAAAATGGATCACGGGTTGCAGTGTCATTCTCCTCCACCTGGGAAAGTCTGATCCTCTTACAGTATTTACCGCTGATTAAACATGTGAATTCATCAGTGTGGACAAAGTGTGGCCAGAAGGGTAAACGCACAGACTGGAAGACTGGAGTTTGTTTGCCACTCAAGCTACCCTTGACTCCCATACAGACATTGAAACATGTTTCCTCCGTTCTGGATTATAATAACTTCTGCATCAACAATTTCACCACCAACATCTCATCCAGGGCCAACTAGATGTGTAAAAATGACCACAAACTGTGGATTGAAGAGCACTTCAGCAACAACTATGAACTCTGACACGTGGCAGGGCGTCCAAGCCATCACAGTCCCCAGAGCCAGCAATTACAGCTGAACTCACCCCAGATGACCGCCCTTAGACTCTCCACACCAGATGTGACGTCTGCACTGAGCATTGTGAATGCACACATGGCGTGTACGCAGAGCAGCTGCTGGGCAGCTGGCCGAGGCCTTTCCCCACATTTTTAACCTGTCACTGGCTCAGGCGGTTGTCCATATGTGCCATGAGCTGAAAACAAAAAACTATGAATAGTCTCTAAATAGTATTCCATTTGTTTGTTCCGTTAGCAGAATTTTAAACTATGTAATATACTGTATGCCTATATAGAAAAAGTCATGGAAGGAGGAGGTTTTTGCTTTAAAAATGGCAGATTTGTTTTAGTTACAAACTCAAACGTCAATTGGTGTAGGTATTTGGTGTTCTAGTGTGAAGGTGTCTTGGAAACACATCTGACACTCATAGTAAGTATGCTTTCCTTAATTGAAGCCTAAGTGCATTTTTTTGGGAGGTGGGGGTATACACAATTAAGAAAGTTCTGGGAAGTTTGTTCCACCATTCAGGTGTCAAAACTGAGGAGTTTCGCCTTGGCTGAGTAGGACCTGTCCATGCATTAGGGTTGCGTGGTCTACGGACATGAAGTGGCAAATTGGAGTGCATGGGAAGGATTGTAGGGTTTAAAACTAGAACCGCCAAAGGCCTACACCAATTGATGATTGAGTTTGTAACTAAAATAAAAACATTTTAAAAGTTACACACTCCTTCCATTACTTTTCCTTAATAGGTGTGTATTACATTATTTCTATGAGAATTCTAAACTCACAAATTGAAAACAATTTAAAGACATACATTTTATTTTTTTAACTGTTTTCATCCAGTCAGCTGCTACTCGTACCCAGTTGCGAATCACCCTTCACTGAATTATTTATGTCAATAGATGATACTCCCAGATGATCAGAGTCTTGGTTGAATTTGAATGAATTAACAAATTAAATACAAAATGACCATTGAACAACTTAATTTGGCGATTATTAAATCACAATGCAAATGATGGGCTACTCGACAATTCAAAATATTTATCACAAGTTACTGTTTTTCAACAGGAGATTCAGCTTCTTGTGTAGGCTAATTCATAAAATGTAACTCTAAAATGTAGATCTAAATAACGTAAGAAATACTAACAATATGATTTACCAATTCAACAAACGTATTAAACGTTAATGTTTTATTAGGAGAGAACCAGAAACAAAATATCACACATCCTATCATTTGAGTTTTCTCTGCTTTTTTTTTCTTCAGATTCTACAAATGTGTTACACTAAATAAATATTCAAACGAAATACCAACAAGTTTCTTTACCAATTAAAAAAACATATGACACATTGCTGCAGCCTAGATCTTAACCAAACCACTGAGGGATTTGCCAAGGTGGCAGAGTCTTGCACAAGTTAGCCCTTTGGGGTTTTCAACACAATGGGAGCTACTGGATGAGGGGCTCCACTATCTTTGCTGACAGTCTTGGCACTTGACGCATGCTGCAGTGACATCATCTGTTCCCAGAGGGTACCTTCTCTATACGCTCTGCTGGTAAATGGGCATTCACGCCTCTCCTTCCAACATTAGAGGGACACAGTGATACTGAAGCAGCATTCTAAGGGACAGAAAGATGAGTGTAGTTCTTTGGTAATTTGGCAATTTTGTTAAATTATCTAATGGAGGTGTTTAGTGTTTACCCACCTTTTATTTTCACCACTTAATACATTTATTACAGAATAAGCACGAAATGAATGTCATGCTGTAATGTAAAAATATTTTATTTAAAGCATACATGCATTGAACTCCACATGAACGCTCCTGTTGGTATAATTTAAATCAAAAGCTCTTTATTTATGCTATGAGATTTGTTCCACTCTATTGGCACGTTTACAATCTTAAATTATGCATTATCTAATAGCTACAATAGCCTTTTCACTACTGTCTGAAGTGGGTACAGCCTCAGTGTTTACTTTAATTGTGCGTCAACAACCGTTAAACTGTGCGGATAAAAAAAAAACATTTTTCATGACATTTTGATGTGGGTCATGTGTAAGACAAAAAGTTTCAAATGGGTATCATGAAATAATACTATACCAAATGACAATTGTGCAAATTTATTGTTTCAAAAAACTATTTTCTAGAATTGCCATGACTCAACGTATTGGCAAACATTTTGGTGATATTGGAGGTAAAGGGACACTTCCTGTTGACAATTTGCAGAGATGTGTAACTATCTGTGACACTAACAGATGGCTTCATTAAATTGTATTGATAGTTCCCAAAATGGAGTCAGTCTACCTGCCCAATCACACCTTTTTTATTAATTGCTCTTTCTGATAACATGGTAACATGGCGTGTCAATCAACACAATTATTATAGAATAATATGTGCTGTCATAGGTGGGATAGATGTATTAGGTTATGCTTGGTACCAGCCTGACTGAATCTGCAGTCATTTTAAATATTCCTAGGTGAATAATTTAAGCTTAAACGTGACCTTAAATAAAATCTATGCATTTTAGTTTTACAAAATCTTGGTATTCAAGAATCTTCAGAGTCAATTTCATATTTAAGACAAAGCGTTTTACTATGGAGAAAGGGGGCACATCTATGGAGCCACTCAAGTGCAGAAGAACATGAGTTTTAGGTCGTGGATAGGAAAAAATTGTCATTTTGTTGACAAGATCAGGCAACAAAGGTATACAGTAAGATCAACCAGATAGGTCTATGGACAGGTTTGTGTTTCTTGTTAACTCTTGAATCTGGCTAGCAGAGATTCCCATCCATTTCTAGTAGAAATTCTTGGTGACTCCTAGACAGACCAAATCCAAGCAGTCAATGGGGAAACCCATCAACATGTCAACAGTGTGGTCGGAAAGTGGTATGTTGACTTGGAGGTGCTCTGGCTGCGTCTGAACGCCGGATCACACATCTGTGCTTGTAGGTTAACAGTTGCCCATCCATCCCTTGACCATTCCACCCTTAAAGTAAATTTGTCACACCCATGACTCCGTTGACCCCATACCCTGAGTAACATTTGGTGTTTTTGACCAGGAATCAACCCTATTTGTGTTAGTAAACAGTGATGACACACTTGATGGGCCGAGCCGAACATGTGTCAGAAAGTGACCATTCTCTCTTTACAACATATAGGAATATGGACCATCCGTATGATCAGTCCAGTCTGCCCGTTTTAATAGCGTGAAAACATAAACATGTGCGTTTAGCTTCAAAGGGTGCCTTCAACGGTACTCTATAAAAATGAAGGTCAGTTTGTTTTCATTCCTATTCATTCCTATTCAGCGCCACAACAATATTTTTTTTCCCTTTAGTCTGAGGATATTGCCTGTTTCCCTACACTTGTTCATGCAGTTTTCTGCCACCACCAAACTTCCGTGATGTAACATTACGTTCACACCAAATGGGTCTATTGTGCTGAAGAGTTACATACAAAGCATTGAAACATTATTTTAATCCTACTTCCTCTGTAATTCAGAACATTCTCCAAAATGTTTAAACTGAAAAAAGTTTTTTTCTAAAATATATGCCCACTTTGAATTTGATGCCTGCAACACATTTAAAAAAAGCTGGGGCAGGGGCAACAAAAGAATGGGAAGTTATGTACTGCAATAAAAACCCAGTGGCACATTTTGCAGAAATTAACTGGCAACAGGTCTGTAACACAATAGGGTATAAATCCTAGAGAGTATGAGTTTTCCAGAAGTAAAGAATGCGCAGGCAAGTAGTGCAACAATTTAATGTTTACAAGTTAAAATTACCATGCAAAGAAGAAAATATATAAAACAAAGATCCAGAAACACGGTCAGATTACAGAACAGCTTTCTGACAAATCAAAATTTAAAAAAAAATGTGGGAATCATGGACACCGCTTCCTCCAAGTAAGTGAACCCAAATTATGAATTATTCTTTATATTTTTATGTTTGAACAGCATGTTGGGCTTTGGCGTATCTCATTTCCCGTAGGCTTATTTTCATTGGAAGTTGATTGCTTTTCTGAAGGAATTGTCATAGTGCTGGAAGGACACGGGCGCAGAGACGGTGTGGATGTAGAAATCCATTGTTTTAATGAAGAAAGAACAAAAGAAACATACAAACAAACTCAAAGCAGCTAATATGACTGGGCATGCATAGCCTACGGCTAACAACCAAAATAAACCACACCCATGTGCTCAAAACAGTCAACTTAAATATGTTCCCCAATTGGAGGCAATACACAACACCTGCCTCCAATTGGGGAGACCCAAGTGCATAGAGGCTGCTAGAGGCACCTCTATTGGCCACGTCCTGACTATGGCCCCAGCCAGCACAAAGATGGCTAGGGGCATAGCCAGGACGTGACAGGAATGCTTTGTTTAGCTGTTTGAGATTGTCATGTGTTTGCAGAGCTAAGGAATAAGCGCAAATACATGTCATAGGCTATGTATTTTTGCTAGCTAAATAAAGCGTGCTCACAGCAAAAACTGTTGAGTGGCTCCATGGATGTGCCCCCTTTCTCCATAGTAAAACGTTCTGTCTTATAAACATGAAATTGACTCTGAAGATTCTTGAATACCAAGATTTTGATTTTTAAGTAAAATGCATAGATTTTATTTAAGGTCACGTTTAAGCTTACATTTTTTTTCAACAGAGGTGCAGAGGTTTTTGAACTGTCAGAAAATGCATCATCTTAGTGTCTATTTATGGTCACGGCAGGTGCTTGAGGAAGACCGAGCAAATGAAACAGGAGAGGGTAGTTAATATAGAAAATGCTTAATTTTGACAATCGCGCAACAGAATAAATAAATAACTCAAAGTTTGGAATAGCTCTGTAAATAATATTTGGTGCTGTATATGCAGGCTGTTCATCGTTATAATGAATGCACTTGACCTAAGTATTAATAAAGTGTATCTTCATTTTAGATTGATTCCAGTGTCATTCATCTCATGACAGATGACCAGCTAAGAGAGTATCTGCCATCTTATGGGGATCAACTGGCTGTTTTTGGATACAGCAGACCGAAGGGAAAAAAACAAGCAGTCGCAAGTCAAAGATCTTTGAGCAACTTAGTGGAAGGCTCTCAAGAAACAAAGGTGATTATCTGTCCGAGAGAGCATCTAACCCCTCTAAATAATGCTCGGAAGAAGTAAGAGAAATTGAGATTGGATGAATGTATTTAAAAGATTTTCCCCAAACCCAGAAAGGATTGGGAAACCTGAAGAGTGTCCCTGTGACATTCTGTTTGTTTCTGTTTTGGTTTGGTTTTTGTTTGCATTCTTATCTGCATCCTGTGCTAGTATTGATTTAACCTGTGCATTGTTTGCTCTCTCGTGTCCCAGAAGTTCCTTCTGTCCCAGTGTTTCTTGTCAGTCATTTTGTGTTGTTGCGTTTCATGTTTGTGGTTCCTATCCATGCTCTATTTTGCAGTGCACGACACCTGTTTTTGTATTTCACCTTTGTTTTTATTAATCACCCCTTAAACTCTGCGCTTGCATCTGTCTCCTTCCTTTAATCGTGACAGTCCTGAAGGACAGTAAAAAACCGAACTTGATTGAAAAGACTGTGCAGTTGTTATTTTTCCAGTTGGAAAAAATGCAGTGGGGGGCCTTACTGATTTTGACATTGATTTTACTGACTTTAAGCTCCATTCATTAGAGGATAGTATTACAGTTGAGGAAGTGTATAAAAAGACAAAGTTCCCTGTCTTACATTTCTATTTAACAACCAAAAAGAGACATTCCCAGTTATCTAAATCTGGAGAATAGTAATGCAACTGTACAAGAAGCTTTAGAGGATAGTGACATTAACCTTCCACACAGAAAGCATCTCTGGGATGGAGCACTCCAGTCTTGATGATATGTTGTCTCTTTCTCAGGAACTGCCTTATGAATTAACCCTGCCTCCTTCTATGGATTTGTTGCAGGAACAAGCCAGTCAGAGAGTGAAGAAAATGATTGTTCTTCATCGTGGACAGATACTTGTGTTTTCTGAGGAAAGTATCACGGAGAATGACATTTACTTTCATGTTATTTTTCCTGATGGAACGCTTGAAAAGGCTGTGGATGATGGAGGCATTTTGAGGGATGTATTGTCAGAATTTTTTTATTGCTTTTATGAGCAGTGAACTATGGGAAATGGCTTCAAAGTGCCATACCTACGTCCCCAATTTTTGTCGACAAGAATGGGAAAGTGTAGGCTGTATAATTACATTTAGCTGGCAGAAAGGGAAGTACCTTGCTGTAAAAGTTGCACCTGTACCTGTGGAGCAAGCTGTTTTGGGCTATGTGAAGGCTGATCTTGTGGACAGCTTTTTTCAAGTATATGTCAGA
>JACXGJ010003610.1:0-52252 GCA_016801105.1 Esox niger
ACACATATATATATACAGGTGCATCTCAAAAAATTTGAACATCGTGGATTTTGTTTTTGTTTTCTACGTCTCACAGCTGATAAAAATATAAAATCCAGTACCTCAAAATATTTGTATCAAAAATGTATAATACAGCTCGTCTGTGTTTTTGGGTGTGGTGTATCTAATTTTCCTCTTGACAACTCATTCAGGTCAGACGAGTTGGCTGGCCAATCAAGCACAGTAATACCATGGGCAGCAAACCAGTTACCAGTCAATTTGGCACTGTGGGCAGGTGCCACGTCCTGCTGGAAAAATAAATCATCATCTCCATAAAGCTTGTCAGCAGATTGAAGAATGACACGTTTTATCATCTCCTGGTAGATGGCTGCATTGATTCTGGACTCGATAAAACAGTGGACCAACACCAGCAGATGACATGGCACCCCAAATCATCATTGTGGAAAATTCACACTGGACTTCAAGCTAATTGGATTATGTGCCTCTCTACTCTTCCTCCAGACTTTAGGAATTGATTTTGGATTCAAACGCAAAATGTACTTTCATCTGAAAAGAGGACTTAGGACCACTGAGTAACGGTCCAGTTCTTTTTGTCCTTTGCCCAGGTAAGACGCTTCTGACGTCTCTGGTTCAGGAGTGGCTTGACACTAGGAATGCGACACTTGTAGTCCATTTCCTGGACACGTCTATGCGTGGTGACTCTTGGTGCACTGACACCAATCTAAGTCCACTCCTTGTGAAGCTTCCCCAAGTTCTTGAATCGGTTTTGCTTGACAATCCTCTCAAGGCTGCGGGTCATCCCTGTTGCTTGTGCACCTTTTCCCACCATGCTTTTCCCTTATAGTCAACTGTGAACAGCCAGCCCTTTGAGCAATGACCTTCTGTGGCTTACCCTCCTCGTGAAAGGTGTCAGTGAGTCTCTTCTGGACAACTGTCAAGTCATCACATCCCCACGATTGTGGTTGTGTGTACTGAAGTCCCAGGGAGTTAATTAGCTGATTATAGCTCTTCTCAGTTCAAAATGTCTGCATTGGGATTTTTATTCTAATATTTTGAGGTACTGGACTACTGGATTTCCATAAGCTTTAATCATCAAGATTAAATAAAAAAAGGCTTGAAATATTTCACTTCATGTGTAAGGAATGTAGAATTACAGAAAAAAAATGAACTTCTCCATGATACTGAAATATTTTTAGTTGCACTCATATGTGCACGCACAAGCGCACACAAAGTTTGGGGTCACTTAGAAATGTCCTTGTTTTCCATGAAAACATACATGAAATGAGAGTAGGAAATATAGTATAGAAATACATAGGTTAAAACAAATGATATTTAATTGAAATGACAATCTTAACCACCACTAAAGCAACCCTAGACTGTCACATTGCCTCCACCATGCTTACAGATGGCGTCAAGCACTCCTCAAGAATCTTTTCATTTCATCTGCGTCTTACAAATGTTTTGTGATCCGAATACCTACCTGAAACTTAGATTTCTTCTGATCTTCCTCTGTCTAGTGTCTGTGTTATTTTGCACATCTTAATCATTTCTTTTTATTGGACTGTATAACATGTCTTTTTCTTTGCAGCTCTGCCTGGAAGGCCAGCATCCCGGATGCACCTCATCACTGTTGACGTTGAGATTGGTGTTTTGGGGTACTATTTAATGAAGCTGTCAGTTGAGGACCTGTGAGGCATCTGTTTCTAAAAACTAATGCATTTGTCCTCTTGCTCAGTTATGCACTGGGGCCTCCCACTCCACTTTCTATTCTGGTTGGAACCTATTTGTGCTGTAATGTGAAGGGAATAGTATGCATCTTTGTACGAGATCTTCCGTTTCTTCGCAATTTCTCACATGGAATAGCCTTAGTCTATTCTCGTTATGAGTAACAAACAATTACAGGCTCAAAATGGCCAGAAACAATGAGCTTTCTTCAGGCCATTTTGAGCCTGTAATTGAAACCCACAATTGCCGATGGTCTAGAAACACAACTAGTCTAAAGAATACCAGTATTATTGCTTCTTTAAATCAGCACAAGTTTTCATGTGTGCAAACATAATTGACCAATTGGCCCTTTAAAATGATAAACTTGGATTAGCCAACAACGTGCCACTGGAACACAGGACTGATTGTTGATGATAATGGGCCTTTGTATACCTATGTAGATATTCCATTCAAATGCACCCGTTTTCAGCTGCAATACTCATTTACAAGGTATTGTGTATTAATGATCAATTTGATGTTATTTTAATGTGCAAAAATATTATTTTTTTCCAAACACACAGACATTTCAAAGTGACCCCAAATGTTTGATTTTTGATACATTTGCTTTCAAGGCAGAAAATGTTAAAGACCCAATTGTGCAATGGGTTTGGTCGACATATTATTCACATTAAATGAATAGCTAGCTAGCAAGCTACTGTAGCTATAATCACATGTCATCAAATGGCATAGAAAGCTAGCACTGGCAACAACCTGAAGGTTGCACAAAGTTTTCTGCAATGCAACAGCCGCAAGCATCTAACAGATTGATACCTATGTGATAGATGAACATGCTTACTCTGTCCCCAATTACCTTCATCCTTTCCCTGCATTGGGATGGGGTCCTTTCATATCCGAGCTCTGCTAGGGCTCTTGAAACCCGTTCGTACATGGCGGGACCAGGAGCTTTTCCCGAGAAAACGGTGCCTGCAACCTCCAACTGCTGCATTCGAGCCTCCGTTAACCTTTCATTTCCCCACACTGCTATAAGAGCGTTTGTTTCGGATGGGGTCCACGACATCCCTCGGCAAGCTGTGAAGCTATTTGAGGCACAGGCCGATCCACTTCGGCCTGCACTCCCAGAAATCGACAAACCTACGTTAAGAGGCGAAAACCGATTAGGCGTGGAGGGATTGGAATGATATTGATTGCTATCGCTTAAATCCCCCGATTCTGGTGATGGCACTTCTGTTTTCGGTATCTTTAACGGAGTCGATATCTCGGGAGAATAACCAGCGTTACTGGGCGCCGCCATCTTGCTTCTGTTGCTAAGGGGAGGGTATAGGATTTGACGTCTTCCGTTAAGACACGCCTGGTGAAAAAATTATGACGTTCTTCACGAAACTAGAATTGAGTGGGAATTTTTCGATGTGTATTCTGTCAGTTTAGTCGTCCTGGTGACCACTTCTTATGAATGCATACCCACGACATACGTTTTTTATAGCTGTAAATAAGGTTGCAAACTTGTAAAAAAAGATTGGCAGACTTGGAATGGCTTCTGTAGTTGTATACGACTGTGCATAATTGTAACAAACGTGATATTTGGAATCATGCAACTTGTTAATAACACTTGCCAATGTAAAATACGGACGCTCAGAGTTAAGTCACAAAAATGTCACTTGAACAGTGACAAAATCATGTTTACTGGTAAATCAGTCTGTGGTGGAACGTTTCACAACGTTTGCAAGCGGAGATACCCATGAGGACTCTGATTGGCCGGCAATAGCTTTTCTGACCAATGAGCTGAGCCGTGATGTTTTCACCGTTTAACCAATCTGAGTAGATTATGGAACACCAGTGTTAAACTCGATAGAGATGCTTAGCAGAGAAAAAAAGCAGGTCTCGGCATGGTCGACTTCTACTTCATTTGATGATATTACACCAAACCTTTTATCCGGTTAGTAAAACGTGACGATGCATTTGAAAACTACGAAAACTTATGAATGAAAACAGTATAGACGTTACAAGAATAACAACGGGATAAATTGCCACACGGAAAAATAGTAATTAGCCAGGGATTGACATGGCAAGTTACCTACTGGAACTGGAACATTGTCTCTGGAGCAGAAGTTTCTATAAAGTATCAAACAGGGATACATTTCTGTCTTAGCCTTTTGCCAAACAATGTGTTGAGCAAATACATACACATTTAATGATAAAAAAAACATTATGTGAACCATACTAAAGTGGAATGCATACGCCCAAACTAGTCTATTACAAAATATTAATCATGCAAAGTGAATTTATATTACCTTGGTAAATACATATCCTTTCAAAGGCAAAACGATAGTAGCCATGTACGTTCCTTGCTCTTTTCTAGATTTACATTTGAGTAATTAAACTAGCAGACTTCAGTAAAACTTTGTGCATTGATTTAGCTGGGTGTAAGTCATCTAAAAGGTTTGTTATCCCAACAAAACTGAGGTAGGCTACGAGAAGCCGATGCTTTTTATGGTTAGGTGAAAACGTGTTGCGTTCACGATACATTCAGTTCATTGAAGCTATGACCTGCCAAGTCGTTATGGGAATGCAAACTCTGTGAAACGTACAACCTCATACTGAAAATGCAAACGCTGTGAAACGTACAACCGCATACTGAAAAAAATAAGTTTGTCACAGTTACAGCGAAGTTTTTGTGACAAACTTCTGAGCATCCGTATTTTGCAATGGCAAGTGTTATTAGTTGCATGATTCCAAATATCAAGTTACATACAATTATGTGGATTTTATACAACAACAAAAGTAATTATAAGTTTGCAAAACGTTTTTACAATTACAAAAGTAATTCCAAGTTTGCAAATAGTTCAGTTCTGGCTTTACCTGCAGAGGGATACAGTGAGTGTCATGTTGCTTCCATCCAGAAAAGACGACGGTTCTTAAGAACAAGGTCAAGCAACAGACATTGGGGTCAACAAAGCTACAGAAAATGACTGTCCACTGACCGAGATGACCACCAGCTCAATCGAATGTCACTCATCAACTGTAGGATGACATCAAGTGACTTACAAAAAGAATGGCAGCAGCTGGGGTAAAGTACACGACGAGAATGTCGGCCTGGAGAGGCCTACAAGCCAGTGTCTCGTACCCACTGTGAAATTTGGTGGAGGAGCGGTGATGATCTTGGGGATGCTTCAACAAGGCTGGAAACGGGCAGATTTGTCTTTGTGAAGGACACATGAATCAAGCCAAGTACAAGGTTATCCTGGAAGAACACCTGCTTCCTTCTGCTCTGACAATGTTCCCCACATCTGAAAATGTGCTTCTCCAGCAGGACAATGCTCCATGCCACACAGCCAGGTCAATGATGGTGTGGATGGAGGACCAACAGATCAATACCTGTGCCAGGAGTGGCATAAAGTCACCCAACAGCAATGTGACAGACTAATGGAGAGCATGCCAAGATGCATGAAAGCTGTGATATAAAATCAGGGTTATTCCACCAGATATTGATTTCTGAACTCTTCCTAAGTTAAAACATTATACGTTTTTTTGTTGAAAAATTTATATTAATGTGTTTTCTTTGCATAATTTGAGGTCTGAAAACAATGCAATTTGGGGTTATTTTGACCAGTTGTTAGTTTATAGAATAAAACACAAATTTTCATTTTACTCAAACACATACTGTACCTATGAATAGTAAAACCAGGGAAACTGTTAATTTTGCAGTGGTCTCCTAATTTTTTCCAGAGCTGTATACAGGTGTGATAGTCGGGTGGCCATGTTTGGCCTTAATGACCTGGATTGCTATCTCCACTTATTATAAGCGACTTTGGGATTCTTTTTTCAGAAAGTCACTTGTAAATATTGTCTGTGTGCTTTTTTGGGACTTGTGTGACGTTCTGAACATGGGGCACACTAAAACTGAGAACAAGTTTAAATAAAGCTGTAACGTCCTGATCTACAATCTAGGCTGGAACCCTCCTTAACATCTATGAGCTACCACCCATTTCTAGATGTGATTATTTCCCCTCCCCAAATTAATTCAGTGGCTAGAGGTGTGTTCAATCAATTCACGGTAAATACATTTCCGTTAGCTTTGTATTTGCAATCAATGTGTTCACAAACATTATGAAAATTGAGTACCTATGTAGTAAGCTGGTGAAAGAAAGGTTGGTTTGAAATGTAACTCCACTATTCAGAGAAATAGTAATATTCATTGGCTTTGAATATTTCAAACGTAACTTCAGTGTCAGGTAGCTTACATGTCACCATGAGAGCAGTCGGCTCTCACATTTAATGCATTTGGTGTGTGTACTGGTTGACACAACATATCTTTGATTTTGCTAGAATAAACATGAAAAATACTGCCTTTCTGCCATTTCATTTAATATTACTTAGTTAAGATATTGTTTGATGTGTGCACTTAGTGAAGAGCTACTACACAGACCTCTGTATTTTAATGTGATTTACTTGTACATGTTGCCTGTACATTACTTAAATTTCACAAACTTACCTCCCAAGCTCAACCACAACCCTCTGGCATGACTACATTGGTCGACTCAAAATCCTTCTGGTTTTGCTAATATGAACATTCGAGGTGTGGGCTACATATTATAACATAAATATTTTTTGTTAAGTTATCCACTTTTATAGACTACTGTTATGCAGCAACATTCCACCTCAGCTCCATGGTTGACCTTTTCTCCCTGGCTGTCTGATCCTGCTGTGACAGGGATCCGTCACGATCAACATCTGATCTTGCTAAAATACAGAACAGAAGACCAGCTACACTGACACCTGCAGAACCTGATGGCAATGTTTGATCTATAAGATCCACATTAGGTTAAAATGTCAAATGCAGCTAAAGTACCTGTGTAGGAAATTGTATGTGACGTTAGCTAACTTTTCAATAGATCAAGCTATTTAGTTAGCACTCGCTTTATCTTTGCATAGAATAACTCCTGTCTCCGGGCTACAATGGAAGTGAACGAGGCAGCCGGTATAGCGTTGGAAAATATATGATGTATTCAGTTTTCCAAATTGGGAAGGCCAGGGAATATTGATATAGGTCTCTGTATGTCCTCCGAAAACAATTTGTGCGAAAACGAGCATTGTATCAATGGTTGTCAATGTTTATTCTTTCTAAAAAATGTATAAGCAGCTGCCGTGTGGATGAATCTGTGTGTGAGGAGGCAGTATCCCTAACCGACTTTAAAAAAAACTAGCTCACATTATCTACTATAGACTGAGCTCAGACAAAAATGCAAGCTGCTGGTAAAACATTGCAAATCTTGCTGCAATGAGGATTTATCTGGCAACCGGCTTTGCTTACAAAACTCTAGCCCATGTTAGCTAGCATACACTACTAGCTCAAACAAAAATGCCAACAATTTGTATTAGCTGCTGAGAAAACGACGCAAATATATCTGCGAGGAGGATGTATCCGCTGAGTTTGTTTACAGAACTCTAGCTCACGTTTACGCAATTTTCAGCTCCTAAAAATGTAATGAGATGACGCAAGTCAATGGGAATGCATTGTACGTCCGTAATAGTTTTTCTTGCAGTTGCTGTGGGTATTTTGTAGATTAGTTAAATGCCTGGACTAATATTTAAATGCTTGATGGATTTTCAATGTTAGTTTGAGTTAACACTGAACTGCCTGCGAAGACGTATGCTTCCAGCTAAACAGTGACACCAATATATTGTCCCATACACAATTGTGTGGTTATTAAATGTTTACTGATGGTTCCTACAAATATATTTCATTTTTGAGAAAATATACATCCAGTGTTGAGATATCTTCCCTAACTAGCTATGGCAAAAACATAAACATAGCAAACACCTTTGCATTAAATGAGTAGTTAAACATTTTATGTTTTTATTCAGTTTAAAAGCACACTAGGCAGGCTATGATCTCTACCTTTAAGTGAAATTACACTGTTTTCACCCATGTTTGAAAATCTCAAATGAAGCGTAATTGCAATATTTGTCAAAGAAATCGCGCTTCAATATTTTATCCAAATTGTGCAGCCCTACTTAGGCAAAACACAATTTAAAAAAGTGCATGTAAAACCTACATCTAAATTATAACAATAATATTTAGAAAAAATTCGTATAGCTAAACAGTATTACTCAACCCAATAACAATATATATGTGACAATATATATGTAAGTCTATAATTCCAATGGTATGTTTAATTGAACAGTGAGAGACACAGATGCAATCAATCAATCAGATTCCAAACTCACCACCATGGTCAAGTCCAAAGAGCTGTCCAAGGATGTCAGGGATAAGATTGTAGACCTACACAAGGCTGGAATGTGCCACAAGATCATCGCCAAGCTGCTTGGTAAGAAGGTTGAATGATTCAGAGGAGAACTGGGTGAAAGTGTTGTGGACAGATGAAAACAAAACTCGCTGTGGTTGGAGGAGGAATGCTGCCTATGACCTCAAGAACACCAAATCCCCACAGTCAAACATGGATGTGGAAACATTATGCTTTGGGGAGGTTTTTCTTCAAAGGGACTAGGGCACCTTCACCGCATCAAGGGAATGTTGGACGGGGCCATGTCCCGTCAAATCTTGGGTGAGAACCTCCTTCCCTCTGCCTGAGCATTGAAAATGGGTCATGTATGGGTATTGCAGCATGTCAGTGGCCCAAAACACAAGGCCAAGGCAACAAAGAAGTGGCTCAAGAAGAAGCACATTAAGTGCGAAATCAGGAATCTGTAATATATCCATGGAGTATCCCACACAGCGTTTATAAAAGCACTATCTGCAAATTAAAATCTCAAAAGGGACACACTTTTTTTCCCTTACAGCCATGGGCATCTTGTTGAGATTCACCACACCTAAATCAAGAACAGGAAGAATGATTAGAATGAGCATGCTTATATTTACAATACTATCACAAGAGCTGGCCCACTTTAGCTGGCTGGAAACTATTTTCTGAATCGTTAGAAGACTAACAGAATTTTCAGATACAAATCAACGCTAATCTTACTATACTGTTAAGTATAATTAAATGTTTTTGACAATATAAATGTATGTGAGAAATAAAAAGTAAAATCCCTTATATACAACGTGTATCTACCATACTATAGCTAGCTACTGTAGTTAGCTAATGTATAAAGCTACAATAGCAAACTTGTAACAATGGCCAGGTTTACAAGGGACCTGACACATTACCTTGAAAACAATGTTACTAACTAGCTAGCTATTTGAAAAGAAATAAAATCAGTATGTATTTCAATGCTGACTAACTGTAAATCATCTTAAGTTAAATAATCTTCTTACTGGTGTCATTTGCAGGGTTTCTACATAAGACTGAAATGGAAATGACAAACCGAAAGTGACGAACTATGAGTTTTAGCCAGCCGAGTTCGCGGGGCTGCAGCTAGATCCCTCTCGATCTTTCCGGCAACTACCTCAAAGCATGTGTCGGCGCGTGGTCCAGAAGCCCAAGGACTGCATGTGTGTAATTACAATACAATTACAAAAAACTATATATTTTATTTATATATGAAATGTTTTCGACAGTCAGTCTACTTTCGTAACTACAGTTCTACGAGTGAAGCGGCGCCAATGGGGGTTTGCTGTTATTGGTTTACCACTGCCAATCCGCATGCACTGAAAATGTAAATATGCACATTTCGCCTCTCTCTGCCACCTTGCCCGGCAATTATATCAGAGGCACACACCCGCTCAGCCTCCCGAATAACCTTTGTTCACGAGAGAAACTGGAGTTACGAAAGTAAATATCGTTGCTGGTCATACATCCATTGTTCGTGGACCTGATATGAAAAAAAGTAATACTTCAGCTCTCATTCGAAATACTGTCTTTCTCCTGTTGCAAAGTTGTCACCGCAGTGCAGTTGGACGAATCTCCAAACTCCCAATTTTTCTCTGTGAAATAGTTATCAACCCTAATAGCAAATATCAATGGTATGTATAAGTTAATGGCACACAAGGCAATACTATTTATAAATTAATATTTGGTTGTACATGCTTTCATGAAGTTATCAAGATGCTTGTAACCATAGGCAAGCTTTTCTACAACCCCAATCTTCAGTTGCAAACTGCTCCAGTTATATTCTTACAATTGAAAATGTTACCTCAAAAGCATAAACAGCTGAATTCATGATGCCTTTATGTCATTCAAGTGCCCTCATCTGGCAGTGTGGCTCCTCGCTGTGGGACAGAACATCCTCAATGCTTTCCACAGTATCTACCATCTGGTTTAGGCACATTGTGGCCCCCTGCCTGACAGCCTTTCTCTTTCCTCCATGGAGACAATGGAGGAACACGTCCATCGTAAAGTTTGACTATCTGGAGGAGTTCACAGCTTAAACCATCAGCCCAGCTGGGTTATTTGTGAGCGAGCCAGTGCCCCCTGGTGCCACCAGTTGTGTACTTGAAGGCTCGATGTCACTGTGTGAGAGGCCCAGCCATGCAAGGATTTCCTACTTGAGCTGGAGAGGAGTTAGGGTTAGGATCTGTGGAGACCAAGAGAAGTATATTGCTTCATGCTGTCATGTTTTATGCTTGATTTCTAGACCTTTTACTTTGACTGACTATTTTATAAGATGTCATTTACAACTTCCTTTCAGTGCCACCTATGGATTGCCTGATATATAAAGTATATACCCTGAAATTCGTTACAACTCCCTAAAGTGGTCCAACGACATTACGAAAAAAAAAAAATTCTATTGCTCTTGCCAAGTAGATTGACTTCGGTAGCCTAGACAGGGCCACTCATTCTACTGTATATATTCTAAAAGTAACTACAGAATTTATGCACAAAGTGCAAGATAAACGGTTGGTGTCTAAAACAGGATGGCCAAAAAACTGTTTATGGTATATAAATACACTTAAGTTAAAGTGTTAAAGCACATTGTCAACACTTTGACCTGTAATTTGTTGTTTCATTAACAATCAAATGTTCATGACATGTGCCATGTCACAAGAGTTTCATTATTTAGAATGAGGCTACGTTATTCGGTGCAATTGATAAATAAAATACTTTGAGTTTGAGTTCAGAACCAAAACAACAACATTTGTGTCACTATTCAAATACATATGGACTGTACTGTATATGCCATTGGGAGATCTTCATTATGCACCAAAAAAGCAGACATAAATTATGGTGATTGCTGTATTCATACTCCTCCAGGATGTTTGAAGATGATTTTGATATGAGCTGAATGGTATTATAAGCTTTGTGGTGTCATTAGAATTTTATGTTTGGCATGCTCAGTGGTCATTCTGTTCATGAGTGTCTTTATTAAAATGGTAATGTATTCATGAGAGGTGTGATTTGATTGAGAAGGAGGGACAATATTTTACTTGTGAATATTATAATTGTAATTTTCAATCAGCCACCATTTTCTGTTTGTGGAGTGTGGGTTGCAGATTTTGGGGTAGATGTGTTCTAATGGTTTACTGCTAATGACTGCATTTTTCCTCAAGGTTTGTCCATTTCCCAAGCTTATTCAATCCATTTCCCTACGACCATAGAAGGTCTAAAATTGTCATAACATGCACAGCTCTTATTAGGGTGATACCCTTATGTATCTAGCAGAATCCAATATACAAACACGCACACATTTGTCATGACCTAATATTGATGTCACCTATTTCGTAGATACCCTCCTTTATTTCTCTTTCATCTCTTGCTGTCACCAGCTTATGTGATATGTGGTCTTCCACCCACATAGAAGCCTCCACTTGCCTAACTGCTGCACTTCTTGCTTAAGACAGGTTGATTAAAAGGCCGTTTTTTTCCCCCGTTGTAGTTACAAATCTTCTATCCACTTTGAAAATGTATCAGGGTCTTTGTATTATTTTTAAATGCTGATGTTATTTTTTTTAACATACACTTCCTTTCAAAAGTTTGGGATCACTAAGATATTTAATTATTTGGGGAAACATTTCTGACCATAAAAGTAACATCAAATTGATCAGAAATAGAGTGTAGACAAATAGAGTGGTAATGTAGGGAATGACTATAGTAGCTGGAATCTGCAACATTTTTTGGAAATATCTACATAGGTGTACATAGGCTCATTATAAGCAACAATCACTCCTGTGTTCCAATGGCACATTGTGTTCGCTAATCCAAGTTAATCTTTTTAAAAGGCTAATTGATTGACCATTTGAAAGGCTAATTAGCATAGATAAAATCTGCTTATTAAAGAAGCAATAAAACTGTCCTTTAGACTAGTTGGATAGCTGGAGCATCAGTGAGCATCAGTGACTATTCTTGTTCTGAGAAATTAAGGCTATTCCGTGTGAGAAATCGCCAAGAAACCTAACATCTCATACAATGCTGTGCACTACTCCCTTCACAGAACAGTGCAAACTGGCTCTAACCACAATAGAAAGAGGAGTGGGAGGCCCCGGTGCACAACTGAGCAACAGGAGAAATTCATTAGAGAGTCTAGTTTGAGAAACAGATGCTTCACACACCCTCAATGGGCAGTCTCATTAAATAGTGCCCTCAAAACACCAGTCACAGCGTCAACAGTAAAGAGGTACTGTCAGTTACTGTTTTGAAGGTACTGGCCTCTAAGCCAGAAATTGCAAAGAAAAAGTCTGAGATGCTGGCCTGCTAGGCAGAATTGCAAAGAAAAAGTCATATCTCAGACTGGCCAATAAAAAAAAAAAATTAAGTTGGGCAAAAGATCACATACACTGGACAGAGGATGATTGGAAAGGGTGTTATGGACAGACAAATCAAAATTTGTGGTATTCAGATCACATAGAATAACATTTGTGAGACACCGACCAAATGAAAATATGCTGAAGTAGTGCTTGACACCCTCTCTCAAGAATGATGGAGGCAATGTGATGGTTAAAGGGATTTTGAAGAAGGAAGGCAATGCAACAGCCATGCTCTGTACAAAGTGGATTTGAAATGAAACAACTGAGATGCAATTGAAGTGCAGACTTTTTGCTTTAATTCAAGGTATTGAATGAAAATACCATATGAAACATTTAGGAATTACAACCATTTTCATACGCAGTCCCCTTCAACCAGGGGCTCAAATTTTATTTTACAAATTAACATAATCATAAATATCATTTACATTATTAATACTTTAGAGAAATCTTTTGCAGGCAATGACTGCTTGAAGTATGGAACGCCTGGACATCACCAAATGCTGGGTTTCCTCATTTGTGATGATTTGCCAGTCCTTTACTGCAGCTGTTGTTTGTTCGTGGGTCTTTCTACCATAAGGTTTGTCTTCAGCAAGTGAATTGCATATTAGATCGGGTTAAGATCAGTTGTTAGACTCGGCCATTGCAAAATATGTAATATTTATGTGTCCTCATTAGGGCAATTTCGTTCATCAGTGTAAACTGAGAGCTTCCAAAACAAGGTGTCTGAATACTTATGCAAGCAATATTATTCAATATTTTTTATTTCTTACCAATTGATGCAAACATGAAATAGCTTCCCACCTTGTGGAAGTTAGCTAAATAACAACAACAACAGTACCTTCAAACCAACTCTCCACTGACATATTTTACTTTTATGCAAGTGTCCAGCAAGTTGTAAAAACTTACAATGTAAAAATGTAAAAGGCGATTTGGATGTCAAAATTGTTGTGCAGTGCAGAACCGTGTAGATTGTTTTGCAACAAGGGAATTACTAAGGGACTTTCATTAGTACGTGTATTGAGGTGAGATGTGTCATGTCCTGGCAGGCTTGCCGTGCCAGTAAGATCCAATGCCCATGGGCTGTTGGCAGATTAAGTCAGAAAACTGTAAAAAAAAAAAACAGGCTAACAGTCTCTAAATCGTTTTCTGTACATCAATTTAAAATTCTGACAACGGAATAATGTAATATACACCTATTTAGGAAATGTATTTTATTTACAAAAGTAATTTAAATTACAAACTCAAACGCCAATTCACGTAGGCATTAGGCGGTTCTATTGTTAAGAATTTATAGGAATCACAATAATCATGACACACATGATTTTAAGAAAAAAAAAAAATCTCTAAACAACAACACCTAAATTACGAGTTGGAAATCATCTCATATCTGAGTGTACAATCAAGCTAATAAATGACCAAAAAATCATAGAGTTTTTATTCTCATGTTTACCAAGAGAGCAAATAATTATAGAGGGCACTGATAAAACTTATGATGTTTTCCCTGTAATGTTCAGAAGTCCAGGGTTACAGATTATTTCAAAATGAACAGAAAATATAGTGTCATAATTTTGTCAGAATTTATACATTTCTACAATAATCTAATATTTGGCTCTACATTTGGAACAGTTGATACAACTCCGAGATAAAAGCATCTGAGACAGGATATCCTAACCTGCTGGATAAAGTTAAATTAACCCAGAACCTAACCATATGGAACGTTGTCATGGAAAACGTAATTATTCTGTATTACAATATAATCATATAGCTTATTACTAAGTTAAATGTAAATGTTAACTATAATCATGTAAATGTGTGTGTGTGTGTTTCTGCACTTCTCATTGAACAAGGTGGACCTACAGCAGATAAGTACAGCTATGGCTAACTTCTCAAGGGCTGTAGACACCTTGTTGTGCTGAACTTCACAGAACAGCTTGTGAGACAGTCTTACCACGCATGGGAAGAGGACACAATGGGCTGCTGTGAATGTATATAGGCATTTAACGGAGAGCTTTTGTCCTGTGTCTGCTGAGAGTGGTAAATACTTCAGGTTTGTTTTAAACCAGAAAAGGAACCAGGCAAGCCTAGCTCAGCCCGTCTGCAATTAAATTCATAAATATTGTGACCCTCACTGGATTTGACCTCGGTTCTCCCCGTAAATGGAGCTGTCTTTAACCATTAAGGATTGTGTTAAACTGACTAACCTCCACCACAAATAGCGTCTATGAACTGTATGGTAACTAGAAAGCCTATTACTGGCTAATAATCTGTTAAAACGGCCAGTGGCAAAAGCCGTAAGCCTAAAATAAAACTGTTAACATTTATACTGCCTCTGTTTCTTAGGGATTATTGAAGTATGTGTCGGGCATGCTTTTTGGGTCAAGATAGACAGAAACCTAGCTGGCTACAACTATCAGTAGCTACGTTATAATAAGCCTCAACCAAAACTGTTTATGCTAACACAGTATTGCTACTATTTCTGGTGGATTCCATGATTTTCTCATCTTTTCACTTGATGAAAAAGTAATTTATCATCACCTATATTGACAGTTATTGTATCAATGTCATTCACAAATGAAAGAAAAAGGAACGTTTTTGTGCCATTACATGAAATCGCTTTGGCAGAGAAAAAGTTAATCTTCAGTCTCGCTAGCAATTGCTCAAACCATGACTATAATGTAGATAGTGAAGAATATAGCCTGCGAAGATTTGGTCTATGCAAAACAAATCCAACTTGGTTTGACTGCGAGGAGATTCACTCACTTCTTTAACCACTACGCTATTTAACAAGGTAAGTCAGTCAGTCACTCACAGTCAGTCGGTAAGAGACATTTGCTGTTCTTGGCTGGCTCCGTTTATGTGGTTCGGCAAAAATAATTTCTCATTAGAATTTCCACAATATCATAAGGAGAGCACTAGGTAAAAAAATCAAGTAATGATTAACATGTATTACCTAAGTATGCTCTGTTTGAACTGGGTTTTGCATTTATCAGTGTTTGTTCTGTCTTTGTTCTTCGTACCACTACAGTTAGAACAATTATGATTCAAAGGGAACAATGGAACTGACTTTCTTTTGCCATTGACTAGTTTAGTTTAAAAAGCTATTGATATTGCATGGGTTTTGGTTACTTAAAAGCAAAAGGTTTAATATCTCAGCCTGGCAGATTCCATATTTTAATATTTTAACAGATTCATCAAAACGAAAATGACTAAACACAGCAAATCAATTCATTCTTATCTCACTTCCCAATTAAGATAGACAGTCACACTGAATTCTCCTGCATATCTTCAAATAATAGACTCCCTCCATCCCTGTCCAGCCCCCCCTCAACAAACAAAGGCCAGCGTATCCCCTGATCCACAGTGTCCCATCGAGAATTAACCTTGGCGGCTTCCCACAGCTGAGTCCAGCCCTTTCCTTCCCGAGGGAGCTCCAGGCCCTAGGCTAACCTCCCACAGAACGACAGAGGCCCAGGTGTTATCCCCTAGTCGGAGGTGGGGGTAATTTAGCCCGGTACACCCAAACACACGCGACTCCCTCATCAGGGAACTTAGGCTCTACATTAAACACTGTCTCATTAGTTTGATGTGGACGAGGCCAGAACCTAATGAGAGCCGTTGTCATGACCAAAAACATCTGATCTCCACCCGCTCATAACAAAACAGTCAGGTAGCCTAGGGTCAGGGCCAAAGTCATGTCATTTTTCTTTTATTCAGAAGGATGGTGGAAGCTTGAGCTGTTAGGGAATCCAAGTTCAAGTCATTCTTTGCTCAGTACGTATTGAGGCTTAGTTGGGGGTGCAGAGGTCATGTTGGACACCTGGCTGTCTTGGCTTTAAATAGGTGTGTACTTTTTTACTTATCTAATTCTTATTACTGTTTTTATGAATCGTTTTGGCTCATTTCCTAAATCTCAAATTCAAATCTCTGAAGAATTAGTTACTTGCTCACACCAGATTAGAATTTCTCATTCATTTAAGCAAATTGCACGTGTTTTGGCTCATGTGTGCAAAAAAAATTCTACAATAAACACAATACCTACATGCACATGGCTTGCTAATCGAAACTAATGAGTTAATTCTCAGTGAAATTGTCATACTCTTCACAACTTCTAAACTTTCTTTCATCGTTTGAGCCATCACTTGCCAAATGATCCATTAAATTATCAAAATCTGTCAGACATACATGTATACTCAGACATACATATACATCTATGACATTAAGTTATTATGATATCTGCTATTTTGCAAATAACGTGCCAGGTGACATAGCATGGAAATAGGAATCGGCAGATGTTTCCGGGGGGAAACATCAGATGTGAGGTTGATGAAAATCTCTTGCCAGACCAGTGAATATTCCGTTTACATGTAACACATTGCTAAATTTACTGTATATATACAGATGTGCATATCCTTTTTTTGTGTATTACAGAATTGTACAGTATCCATATCTCCCAGTAAACCTTTACCACTCTTGAAACTGGTTTCTAAAAAGCTCAGTGGGATACACACCAGCATTCAGCTAGACAGAGAACTAGAACAAAACAGAAATGTTTATATAACAAAAATGTCCAGAGTTGACTGCCATGGTGAAAAAACATTTAAAAAAATTTGACCAGTGAGGCTCCCACGATGGGAAAAAAACTCTTCATTTTGGTGGCATTTGCCCATTTACTGACACAATAACTAGGTTGTGAACCATGAATAAAATGTTTTGGGTGAGTTACTACATTCTACAGACATGCCATAAGAGTTTTGATGTACCATGAAACAGTTCTGATGATTGTACTTACAGTTTAGAGAATGTTAAAGCTATTTAAAAAAAATTGCCAAAGCGATTGAGAAAAACTGAAATCCAGGGATGTCATCGTCTGAGAGAAGAATGGAGGAAACAAATGATGGATCCCTAATGGTCATTGTCTTTGATCCATGGTCCCACTTGAGGCCTCACAACAGGCCCCCAGTGAGAGGAGCACCTGAGTGATGAAGGGACCACTCCATGGTTTGGGGGATGAGATGAGGGGCATTTTTGCCCCTAGTGGGCAGTCATTTGACCTCAGGGCTGTCCACAGCTCAATACGCCATTATCCCTGCAGCTGTCCTAAACCGAGCTCACTCTCACTGGCCAATTGGGCTTACTGGGAAAGAATGATGGTGTAGGTGTCTGCAGACCCTTTAATATGTTTACTGAAATGGATAGAAAACTATAATAATTCACCTCGAAAAAACATCAGATGCACTCAGATGCACCCAGTCAATTTCAAACCTGATTTTTGATCCAATGTAGATTTAATGTCACTCTATGATACCTGAAGTTAGACTTGGGCAGGTCATTATGTGAGGAATAGAGTGAAAGTTGGTGACAGTCTGAACTAATTAATCATTCTTGATTGCAGGCAGAATCTATTCTGTCAGGTTAACCCTGTTTCCCTCCGTGGGGGTTTTAGCGCTCTTTGTGTCCAGGTGACTGGGTGCTATGACATTTTACAACGAGGTGAAAGGTCTCTGACCAAATGTCAATATGACCGGAGGCCCCTAGTTAGGCAGATGGCTTGCAGCCTCTCTGTGACCACTGTCCAGAAATTATAATCTGTAGACTCCCAAATTTTAATTAGATCCAATACTACTCATCTGACAGTGACATTTTGTTTCATTATCTTAGGCATATAGGCGGATATAACAATTTTTCTCACTCACTTGGGCTCTTTTTTTTAAACAGTCTTAATATTCTCTAAACAGTAAGTTCAATCGTAAGAAATGTTTCATGGGACATCACAACTGTATGGCATATATACAAAACGTAGTAACTCACCCAAAACATTTAATTCATGCTTCAAAACCTAGTTATTGTGTGATTAAATTGGCCTGTGCCACTAGAATTAAGAGCTTAAATCGGCCAGTGACCCAAAACAATTGAGAAAACTTTAATACATACCTGCCCTTATTATATTTGTAATTTTTAATAATTCTGCATATGCAATTTTCCTTACAGAAGCAACTTACAGAAGCAATGAATTAGGGTGAACTGTCTTGCTCAAGGACAGAACTACATTTTCATTTTACCAGTGTAGGGAATTTTCACAATTCTTTCAGTTACTGTTCAGATGATCTAACTGCTACTCTGTCTGCTGTGTTTACAACCTGTAATTGTCTATGGCTCCCTAATGAGGTGATATGATGATATCTATTCATTTGATATACTCTATTTTGAAAGACTGGATGTTGGTAAGAGAGTATAGTCTCATCATATCTCATTTTCTCTACCAGGGTCATGACCCGGATTGCCACTGGACAGCAGCTTACTAGCAGGGAGTAAGAGAGAAGAGGATGATCCCCACACAAAATGTGTGAGTGTTTGTGTGTGTGTGCAAAGGGGTTCGTTAGGGACAGCTGCTCCCTATTAAAGAGGAACCAATACATGTTTTACGTTATCACACAGGTCTTGCTAAAACAATGACTGCGAATGAGCAGATTTCAAGTCTTCCTCAATCGCTCTGGTACATTTTTTAAACAGTCTTGACATTCTCTAAACTGTAAGTACAATAGTCACAGTTGTTCTATGGCAGGTCTGCAAAATGTGGTAACTCATCCAAAAGGTCGAAACCATGTTTCAAAACCTCCTCACTGTGTCAGTACCAAATTGAAAAGTGTTTGTCATTATGTGAGGCATACTGGTCAAAATGTTTTGATGTTTTTTCTTACATCTGAAGTTATAGATAGTGAATATGTTCACCACAAAATAACATCCATACAAATATAAAAAAATGCAACAACAATGAAAATAATTTGATAGATCTCTGCGATACAACATTGTGTACCTCCTCACAGTACCCATTGTCTTGGTGGACATTCTGTTGCCCTTGTTGGTCTGGCGAGAGATTTCAGTCAACATCACATCTAATGTTTTCTATTGCGTTGGTTATTTGCCCCTTTAGCAGACATCACAAATATTCCATGTCATATATAATCATGGAATATAGATGTATATCTGACATTATGATAATAATGGAAAATGTAGCTTTTTGCATTTTGTGATGGCTGACATGATTGTTCTAAACAAGTGTTTAGAAGTTGTGAAAAGTATGACGATTTCACTGAGATTCATTTCATCAGTTTGGCTCAACAAGCCACGTGTGTGTAGGTATTGTACAAATTGTAGGCAAGTGTACCTATTCTTTTGCACACGTAGGCAAAAACACGTTCACCTAGCTCCTAGATTGATAAAATGTCAGACAATCACCTAGCTCCCAGATAAAGGAGAATATGGTCCTCAGACTACTGAAGGGTGCGCGTGCATCTGCCCTCTGAAGGCATTAACACACCACATTAATCAAAGGCAATGGGGAGACTGGGAAGGGAGATGAGATGAGGAGAGACACATAGGGCCCCGCTGGGTGCAAAAGCAACCCCTCTGTTCCCCGACCCTTTTAATTAGACTCACAGTAGGGGCACATCGCTGAAACATGTGCCACTCGCCTGCCCACACACACACACACACACACACACATACACACACACACACACACACATATATATACACACACACACACTCACACACACGCACAAACATTTTAGGATATCCTATTCTTAGGCAGAATTTCGAAAATTATTCTATTCTTAAACATATTTTCCCTATCCCGTAAACATATCCCTAAAACTAACCTCAGTTGTTACTGTTGCTCTTAACCTAAACTTTGTCTTAAGTTTACATTTCATAGAGGCCTGTAAAATTTCCCAACAAGGTCAAATTGTACTAGTTTCATTATCCTTCATTGTCCTCACATGTATAGTGAATTCAGAACACTCTGACCCAATGTTACTGTATGTGTTTTGGATTGGAGATAGAATCCCTGCAGTAATTGCATTGTAGCGTGTTAGTGTGTCTGTGAGTGGCTTGAAATTCCAATATAGCCACTTGAACATCAGAGGACGTACCGTTATACTCTCAGAGGTCATTAAGTGCTGCTAAGGTCAGGAATCTGCTCAGGATTCCCCGTCTAATCCTCTTTATTTTCTACCAGAGAAAAAACATGTATTAATCATGAATGTTCATTATCCCATTCCTTGGCTTGGCTACATTTTCATTTGGCTTATTTCAAAACAACCTTGAGTTTGTTAGATTTATCTATACCTTGGGAAATGTTGTCTCAAATCCCTTATTGCTTTTGTAACTTTGAATCATACTGGGGTATAAGTGGGTAACAGAACATTTGAAAGGTATTGAGTAAATCCTTGAAATTCTATTTATTACAGTCATTTTGATTGAGTTGATGCCTGATCTTCCTAAATCATCTTTGAAAAAACAGTGGGAAAGGTTATTTATAAGGTAAACATCATTCATTCGTTCGTTAGTATTTCAAAAAAAATCGCTGGCATCTCACTTAGTCAATATGGGGTATTCTGTTAGATTGATGGCAAAAACAAATTAAAAGAATTGAATAAATGATTTCCATAACACAGCAAAATGTGAAAACGTTAAGTGGTTTGCAGACTTTCCAAAGGTTGAATAAACATAGAAGTAAGAGATGGATGAGAGATGGGTATATAAATATACAATGGATATGCAGTGGATGGACATCATTTTTGTATTTAATTTCGGTGGATATATCTAAATGGTGTGAGTTGGATTTGAGTGCAAATATAGTATAGTGCAGTTATTAAGGGATAGATCTCTCTCTGAATTTCGAAGGCTACCCCTGTGTTTGATCATTGACTTTCAGAGCCTGATGCAATGACATCTTTCAACCATCCACCCTTCAGTGCTGGCATCTCCAGTGATTAACATGAACTCTTCATTTATTCAAAATCCCTTCCTCTCTCCCTGTATCTTTCCTTTGTTAGGAAGAACCCCCAAATGAGAGCAGACTGTGTCGTCCATCACCCCTGCCACATCGCCCTGGGACCAGTCCGTGGGGCCACAGCCCAGCATGCATATTCAAGCTGGAATCTCAGTACTAGCCCCACTAACTCCCTAAAGTAGAATAAATGTGGCATGGTTGAGGGAAAATGCGGCCCTACTTTATGTACTTTTCTGAACCCAAATGTGCTAATAAAGAGTGAAAAGATTCCATGCTTTAATGGCCCCTCGGGGGCTGGCAAGTTGATTAAAGCAGGGCCTCTTTAAATGAACAGTTATCACTCATGGCCAGAGAGGACACAGATGTATGCGTATGAATTGTTATCTAAGAATACAATTGCTCATGGCTAATACTATAGGTCAGTGCTTCCCAAACTCTTTTGCAGCCTGGAGCCCCTTTGGTGATAGCAAATTCACGCTCATAATCAATACCCCTCGAGAGACACCCTCATAATCAAAACCTCCTGAGTGAGAAAAATAGACAATGACAGTGAATGGCTTAATGAACCAACTTTGACACCTTGGGATGTAACATTTGAAAGTCCCACCACTTGGGCCTTTCGTTGGCTTGTGGAAGTCTCTTACGGGAACATAGCCAAGAGAGCTGGCTCACCTAGATAAGGACATAGACAAAGATTCACTTAAGCAATTTATACTGTTCTCAACATATTCACGATTATTACAACAACGGCCAAGCGAAAATATCTTGGGAGTCAAATGTAATTTGGCCTGACCCTAATTCGGGCCTGTGCCATGAAAATGAATTGCAGAAGGTCAAAACTGGTTGGCAACTGCAGGACTTCTAGTGTAACTCATTTTTGTATTGATGGCACGTGTCTACATAGAGGGATGCCGTCATCGTACTGTAGATATGACCACACTATACGCTAATCTAAGGTGCAATGAAGCATCAAATCTTTACAAGGGTGTTATAATGATCTCAATTAAAAGATCCACAGCCTAATTATGCAGTTCTTCACATTGGGCAGGGGTGTGTAAAGGAACATAGTGGTTAAAGGTTTTGGGGGAAGTCCTTGTCGGGTGGGGGTGTCAATGATGAAATGGAACACACCCTGTCCGTCTTTGTGTGCTGTAATTATCCTGTCAAATGCCTTTGTGTCTGTGTGCATAAATGCATGCATATATCCTCAGCTGGCATTAGAGGCCTATCCCTCAGCTATTTCTCAGGAGAAATCCCTTGCTGTTTCAAAAACACTGTCACTGTGGCTCTGCGTTGTCTTCATAAACTTCATGAACAAACCAAAAATGAGGCGGTCACACTGATAATCAATTCAGTCATTTCTTCTTGGAGATATGGTTTGAGGAATTGTATTCCAGCAGGGACATTTTCACTGAAGACCGCATCATCAGTTAGTCATGAAAGATCCCTCCAGATTACCTGGTTGCTCATGTGATCACTAGTCTAACTGGGTAATCAGGATTGGGATCAGTCAATGAATGATACTGAAATAATTGAAATACTTCAACGCGGAGGTGAACTCAATGTCGCTGCCTGAGCTCAAGCAAACGTTAAAATGACACAAACGCACATGTCTTTACTGCTTCTACAAATGTTTCCAACATTTTATTTCAGTAAAATGGTATTCGTTTCAGTATTCAACTGATCAGGTTACGAAGAATCTCGTTCTGTCACCCTCAGTCAAAGTGCTTTATGCTCCTTCGTCATCAGTCCACTCAATGAATACAAGAGATTCTAGGGACATCACATCAAATAAATGTGCTGTGTGTTGCTGTCCTCACAGCAAACCAAAACAACTCAGTCCATCATAAACGAATAACCGTCTTTGATCTCAAACTCAAAATGAGAACAGCCTTATTAGTTTCAGCACCAACTGGGCCGCTGGACTAATGGTTTCAATGTGACCGAGATCACAGAGGGGGAACCGGTGGCAGGGCTCAGCTCATACCAAGAAAGGACCAGAGGCGGCCGGAGCCAGACTAGCCAGGCCTTTCATTTATCCGACTCGTAAAGAGCCACTTGTCTCTCTCCTAATTGCCATGTAAACTCTATCAAGCTGGGCTTATTGGGGACGGAGGCAGGGGGCTGGCCTCATCTGAAGAGCTTTGTTAAGCTAGCAGGCCCCAATTCCACTTCCCTTCCCCTGAGGACCTGCGGTGGGCTGTGAAATGGACATCAGATCAGTCGCAGGCAGCACAACACAGGATGAGGGGGGAGTGTAGTGGGCTTTGTGAGATGGATTTGGGATTTCTTTGCTATCCAGGATCAGATCAAACTTTCTCTTTTCGAGTCGTAAAAAAGTTAATGATTGTGTACGATCATTCTGATCTCGAAACCACAATGACATGATAACAAAATCCAGTTAAGTTGTTCTTTCAACAGGATTACACCTTACTATCCACCTTATAGTTTCTGGTACTACTTCAATGCGGTCTATGGAAACCAATCTGTACGTTTTAGAGCCTGTATACAACTTTGTCAGTAATTACAGATATTTATTTTATATTTCTCAATAAAATGATTTACCATGTTCAGAAAAACATCACTTTAACAACAACCATTGATTTTCTTGGTTAAAGTATAATATATTTTTCACCTTAGTCACACTGATTATGGTTATGGTGCCCCTACATCCTGAATGGATCTCAATAATGGCAATTTTCTGGGATTAAAAGTCTTTAGACCGGTGGATACAAAGGTCTAAAGACTTTTAGACCTTTTGTATTTTTAGACCTTTGTATCCAAAGATAAAAAGAATCAAAGTGTTCCATTAAAATTAATCATAATATTTAATCCTATTAGGGTAAACAAATCTAGTAAAAATCTTAAACAAATTTCACCTCATAAACCCTAATAATGCTGATTAGACCAGATTCAAGGATTTTTTAATCTGTGACACCACATGAAGCATGAAATATGGCATTCATGAATACATACTGCTCCAGAAAAAATTGAGAGACCCCTGCACAGGTTTTGAGTGAGGAACAAAGAAAAAGGTGCAGTAGTCTCTTAATTTTTTCTGGAGCTATATTATGTAGTCGTTGCTTAATGTCAGCTTAAATGTTGAAATACTTAATTAAATCATACTTCTCCAATTCTGTCCGAGACACTTAGCATTGTGTTTTCAAACTTACTGCAAGTGCAAGACATACTATTATAGTAGGCATCATGAGAGAGTTATTATATACTGTATGTACACTGTGTATTCAGACTTCTGTCCAGTTCTATCATATTATTCATTTACAAATATTACACATTTTATTCTGTTCGATTTTTTAGTGACTGACAGTCAAAATCAATTACTGACACAAGTTCTATGTAGGGCAATATTTGTAAGGAAATATGATGCTTGCTCAATTTTATCATGATTTCCAGTCCCTTGAGCAAGCAACAACAAGATTGATGCACAGTGGCTAAGAAAAACTCCCTAATAGGGTAGAAAAAAGTGAAGAAACCTAGAGAGGAATCAGGCTCGGATGTGTGGTTAGTCCTATTAAGGCTGTGCCGGCTGAACATTTTAGGTGTAGAAATTATAATAATGAATATGTGCATGAGGGCCGCGTCCAGAGTCTGTAAAACATAATCCAGGCCATCAACATGACATGAAGGACATGGGACATTCGAGGGGAGGAATAGTAAGCAGGGTGGCAGGCGAAGTCAGTACTTTCATCTGCCACACAACCAGGAGGACTTTGGACAGGGACAGCTGTGAGACCTTTGGGCTTGGTTATCCTGAGGTATGGTCTAAGGGCTCCTCCTTCATAGCTTTAATGGAGCAGAACATAAGAAAAAATGTGAGAGTGCATTCTTTAGATTTACAAAGGAATTACAAAGTAGAAAGTGAACTGACTATACACACCTGGCACAATAATATAGTAGTGTAAAGCCTTGGGGCGGAGATGGGGGTGGCCCTCTCCGAGTATATACCTGGAGAGAACCCAAAACGTTCTCCGACATCTCAGCTGGGTCACTTTCATTCTTTCAGATGATATTTTAGATGAACTGCTTGCCACTAGGCTACTACACTCCCAACGACTGAAGTCTGTATCTCCTTCAAAGTAATTGTCGGCCTCTCTGTGGCTTCTCATAAGGCTTCTTCAAAAATCTGTAGAATTGTGTCGTCTTTAGAGCATTTTTTATCTGTGTAAACTGGAGCTTCGGCAGCACAGGGATTGCATAATTATTCAAGCAACATATTTCAATAATATTTTTTTACATATATTTCCCAAAATGCAACCAATGCCAGCCCATCGTTAATTGAGGTGGTTAATTGATCATTAGAAAACCCATTTACAATTATGTTAGCACAGTTGATAACTCATGTGCTGATTAAAGCACAAGTAAAAATGCTTGCCAATATTTAGACTAGTTGAGTATCTGGAGCATCAGCAATTGTGGGTTCAATTACATTCTCAAACTGGCCAGAAACAAATGACTTTCTTCTGAAACCCATCACTCTATTGTTGTTCTGAGAAATGAAGCCGATATCATGCGAGAAATTGCCAAGATACTGTAGATCTTGTTCAAAGATTTTTGCTACTCCCTTCACAGAACAGCGTAAACTGGCCCTAACCAGAATAGAAAGATGAGTGGGAGGCCCCAATAGACAACTGAGCAAGAGGACGAATACATTAGTCTAGTTTGAGAAACTGACGCCTGGTCCTCAACTGGCAGCTTCATTAAATAGTACTCGCAAAACACCAGTCTCAACATCAACAATGAAGATGCAACTCTGTGAGCCTAGTATATACCTAGTATACGCAAAATAGATGTGTTATATTGCATCCCTTTTCAAAATGTTATTTATTTAACAGTTTTCCCTTCCTATCCCATAAAATTATGAAAATGTTGACAGTTTAGCAGAAGTTTCTAAAAGTTTGGGGTGAACAACTGGATACACAACCTCAACAAAATGACTTAAGGCCACCCCTTCTGTGCTTTTGAAACACATTTTCCAGGGTCTGATCATCGACAGCATAGTTAACCAAGCGAGATCCAGGCAGTTTATATTGGGAGGAGAGAAATTAATGGGAAAAGTAAATTGAGGAATGGTTGACAATGAGTCTACCTCATTTTGGTGTCTGTTAATCATCCCCAGAGCCCCTCTGGCCCCAATAAGGTGTCTAAAAGAGAATAAAAGAACAATTTGGGCTTCCCCAGCTGTGAAAAGCAAACCCATCACAAACACAATAGCTCTGTAGCAGCCACCGTAATTCAGTGTGTGATCACGGACACACCCCTCTCTCGCTGTTTCTTTGTTTAAGTCTGCCAACACCCCCCCCCCCCACAATGGCCAGATGGGTAAATCCATAATGCAAGGGAAAAGGTCGCATCCAGAACCCCCCTTTTTTTGCTCGTGCTCCAACATCGCTTTCATAACGCCCCATTAGAGGCCAATGGGAGCCCCCCTCTAGTCTAATTAAGCTCAGCTTTGTCGGTCCTGTGCGCAATGGCTCACCAACCTGGGAGGAGGGCCCTGCACCTGGTGTTGCTACCTGTTACTCAGTCCAGCTCATCAGCCCTGCAGAGATGGACCCAGCTGGCCAAGTCACAAGCCAACCAAGCAGCGCCGAGTTTGGTATGGGGTGGGTCCGTAGCTGGTGAGGCATGATAGCTGCGTATGCAGTTGTGTTAGTGGCCTTTTGTTGTCCGTTGGATGTTGTTTTAAGGAAGTCACCCTTGACAGGCGCACATGCTCACTCATAGAGACATATACCCTCGCTAAAGCTACGTGTACAGACTGCGCTCAGTCAGCCCGTACCAGGCGATATAATCGTACTTGCTATTTTCACTTTGTTTATCTATTTTTGTTTCATAATTGTTTTTACTCATCGTTTACTCATTTATTTAGCATACCAAACAAAGAAAGATATTGTCCACAGAAATAAGCAATACATTTCAACTTCAATCTAAGTTAGGGATATGAATGATCTAATATGTGAAAGAAAATGCAAGTTTGCCAATTTTTCAATCATTGCATTTGCATTGGATTTGTTAGGTTTGTATTCAAAATATCAAATCATGAAAAGTACACTGGGTAAATCCTAGTTAAAACAGTGATCAAGCCATTGTCATAATACTCTCCCAAGGTCTCACTTTTAACAGCTGAAAGCAGGGTGGGAAAAATCTAGGCTGACAAATAATTCATATGGTTTAAAAATCAATACATCACAGACACTCACGCAACAGTTTTTTCTTTATAGTACTGATTAGAATAAGCTCAAATCTGACATATTCAGTTAATCAATTGTAAGAAAGCAACCCATCTCACTGAGTCGGGAAGGTTGTTTGAGACTATCCATATTGTGTCTTGTTGCAATAGATACAGAATGCCTGTCTGGAGAAACACTTAGTTTGAGACGTTTTGAGACGAAACTATTTCTGAGACATTTTGATGTTAGGACATCAACCTAAGTGAGACAGACATGTCTGCACTTTTGCTAAATTAGCACATTTGGTATTGGAGGGGAGGTGTTCTAATGCATATTTAAATGAGTACTTTGCATTTTTCAGCAAATTACCTTTTTATGAAAAAAGAAAAATACATAAGGAGGGGGTTGGGGTAAAATTCATGAAATGCTAATGTCAGACGGGTATGAATGAAAGGGCGTGCTTTCCAACTTAATATCCATGGTGTCATGGCTAATTCTGTCTTTGTTGTGCAATTACCCAGAGTTTGCCCAGGGTTTAGAATTACCACAGTGGGCTGGAGCCAGAGTTTTGTTTAACTTCCTCCAATTGTGGCCCCAAGTGTACATTTGGTCCCTGGAGAATGGATAATCCCTAGACCCACAGCATATTGACTCTGTCAACCTGTCATCTCCTGGCCTCCCTAGAATGCCATTTTCAAAAAGAAGGACATGGCTGTTATCAGAGCATAGCTCTGCTTTGGAACTGCAAAGATTTGCAACGTTTTAGGTACGAGGTCTGTCTTTGAATGATTTGAAGCAAACAATCAAGTTTAGATTTGTGACAGCATTGGAAAGAAATAAGGTATTTTATCAGGGACATTGGCTAGCATGCTTTGGGGGCTTTTCCCCTCATGACTCCCAGCTTAACATGAACGCATTGAGGCGCCAATTATGCCACCCTGGCATATGGGCAGCACGGGAGTGCCACTCTAATGACGGAGAAAGCCAACTGCTTGCCAGCCGGGGGTGAGTGGCCCTGTTGTTTTTGCCAAAAAGGACCCCAATTATGAGGCACTCCACTCCCAAAGGCGCTTTTGGATCCAGCTGTGAGAGGGCCGAGGACTCACGTGCATGACACACCTGCATCCTGATCACACCATGGGACAGGCTGTCCGTTGCCCCCTACATCCAGCTGGGACCAGGAGGAGGTAGCTTTAGCCAGCTGTTCTATACCCCTGGAGCTTCTTCGGGGGGTCAACTGCAGATGTGAACAACAGAAGTCTTGTCTCACAGAAATTCACCCGTGTCGGCCGACAGGCATACCGTATCTCTGGGGGAACAGGCTGTCATGGCAGTCATAAAGCCAACAACAATGAGTAGATGTGTTGGCTCACTTGATGTATTGACATGCAAGTGTATCCATTCGATTTTTATAGACATACACTTTTTTCATCATTGTCCCATTCTGTCTAACCATTCGTATGAAGAATTACTTCAAAATGCTAAGGTCTCAAGTCTAGACTCTGCAAACAACACACGGTGGAGTGGTGAATATTTACAGACCTGGTGATCTCAGCAGAAGAGCAACAAGATTAGAGTCTTTACAGATGCCAGTAGAAGACTTCATTGCCATTGATTCCTTAGACAAAACCTCATCTCACATTTTCTCCCTGAATTTCTCCCTGTATTACCATCATTTGAGATGGATCACCATTGTCCCTTTGCAGAAGAATGCCAAGCAATGCCTACTAAATTACTGTCAAATGAATGTAGCCCTTACACATCAATGACCCTAAAATGCTTTGAAATTCTACTCACTGTATACATACAGATCCACACAGGTGATGCGATCTCTATTACAATCTTAATTAAATGGCCATTGACTCATGAAGGACTGATGGACTAGGCTATCCATTTGAGTTTTATAGACATTCACCTCTTTTCATCGTTGATTCAATTGCCATTTGAGGCATTCATGTTAAGTATTACTTTAAATGGCTAAGCTACTTTAATATTCTAAATATTTGAACCTCAATCTTCTTTACTCTCTATTTCGTGAGTACACTGCACCATGGTCATCAGATACATGTTGTGTATAACTAGTTAACATTTGGGGTGGTAAGTTGCACAGCCATGTGCAAACCCTGAGGAATATAGTGCCTCCTCAACACTCCCGACTGCATAAAAGAAGCATCTCAATAGTTTGCCCCAAAACAACAGTTGGCTGATTGAAAGAGACATGCTTGAGGGGTCTTAATAGCTCAGCTTGTACTGTAGGAATCTGTATTTATTATGGATTAGATCCCCATGATTGTTGGTATGCAACATAGTGAGGTTGTTACAAATATGCAGATTCACTCATAATGGATGCATTGGCTAAGGGATGCATTGCATAATGGGCCATCTTTAACTCAGGAAAAGTTCTGATGAGCGGCAGTCACTTAATCTCCAGATACTTCTTGTGCCTTCCGGTAGTGGACTTCCTTTGTTTAACGAAAGCCTGGGTGCCTCCTTACGATATGTGAGTAGGCATATTTGTTTCTATTCCTACGAGTGTTTGTGGACACATGCTAATGTTAAAGCCATATTAATTAAATGCTAATTAGCCAATTTTACCGCAAAAAAACTGCATTCTAGCAACTGTAATCTTGCTTGTTCCATTTTTGTTTGTTGGCTTATTTCCTCTAGCATTGGATGTGTACTGTACAACATTCATGTCTGAATTGTTAATATGACTTGAAGCTATACATATATTGCTGTATTTACTTGTTTCTGTGCATGTTGTTTGTAGATTTTGTACAGGTGCATTCATGTTTATGCTGTTCTGTGATAGCGACGAACCTGCGCCCACAGGGCTGTATGGGGTCTTGTTTGCTCCTTCATTGATGCTGTCATGAATATGTTGTTGTTGTAACCACATTATTGATTATAGCTCATGCAATATTAGAAGCTTACACATTTCATGTCATTATTGCATACATTTTCTCTTAGTTTTCAGGACCACACACCCACACAAATTTCATTGTCAAGCTATGTGACAGGATGTCCATGTAAAATCACTGTGCAATTGTGTAGCCTGGTGTGTTTGAACCTTCATTAAACCCCTAAACTGGAGTCATACCTTTCCTGTCGTCTGTGTCCTTACCAGCACACCTGAGCGAACACAGACATGTAAGAAACCCTAAATATACAGCCCAACAGTTCAACTTCAGGCTCCATTTAGCTCCTGCCCGGCACTAATCCCAGTCGGCTCACCGTACAATTGACGACCGCATTGCCCTGGGGGTCGCCCAGAGCCTGGCAGCGCCCAACAAGCTGTCTAAAGCCCCAGCAGCACCGTGCAATCTATCCTGAGGCGTCCAGCAACAGCCTGCAAGAAGGTGTTGTGAAATGAAGCCTGGGTCTGTAATCAATAGGACCTTGAACAGCTTCTACCTCAAGTCATAGGACTGATAAATTGGACTGCTGAATAGTTTATTAAATGGCTACCAGGAGTATTTGCTCGGACTCATATTTTGCATCAACTCTTTTGACATGCATTGGATTCTACCCATGTACACTGTACACTCACACATACAGAAATTCCAACACACACACACGGGCACACATTATTTATGTTCACAGACAAAGGCACACATGCAAACTAACACCACACCCACACTTTTCATTATGTGCCCTGGTGCTACTGTTTATTATCTATATTGATAACTAGTACAGTACATATATACCCAAAATATCACATAGCCCAGTACATCCACACACCACAGGTACTCCCTTCATGTTCTTCATTCTGTATTCATTCTTCATGTTATTATTTGCATTTTAATTTGATCTTCTCTGCTTTTTACTCCATTGGAAATGGACTGGTAAGTAATTTCAGTGAAAAATAATCATGTGTTGTTTCTGAAGCATGCCAGAGAATATGATCACCTCTGCCTTCAATACAGTAAACAGGTTAAAATCATATTGGAGAAAACAAACATAACAAATCCTATTATTCTCACTCCTTTTCTTGGAGGTTTCCAGAATGTAAAGTTGAGTCAATAGATGATTGCACTTTGTTGTTTCTTATTTGAGTCAGACTAATAGTTGGAGGTGCCTAGGGAGAAGATGAAGAATGTTAATGAGAGTTCAATTTTGATTAGGTTTTCAAGCAGGGAAAGAAAATAGACTGGACACCATGACGCAGCCACTGCTGTCAGTCTGAGCATTGGATTTAAACACTGCCACTAAGGAAGAGGTGGGAAAGAGAAAAAAAATCCATGTGCCAGTATGCACTCCCAACAACATCTGGGCATGCTCCTGATGAGACAACGGATGGTGTCCTGGAGGTAACCCTCTACATATGTGAGCATGTATGTTTTGCATGACTTTTCTGTGTGGGTGCTCTCTGTGAAGAGAACGGGGCGAACCTGCTAATTCACCTATTTCTGGTTCTCTGATGATTGCCAATTGAGCTGCACCGTACTGGTTTGTAAGGACAGGTCCCACTAGAGGACATCTGGCCCTCATGCCATCCTCATTGGTGAGAAACATGCACACCATCATCCTTTTTTAGGGCTCTGGCAGTGCTCCTCCTGTTCGTCCTCACACAAAGAAGCAGATTTTGGTCCTGCTGCTGGGATGATGTCCTTCTACGGCCCTGTCCAGTTCTCCTCGTGTAACGGCCTGTCTCCTCGTATCTCCTCCCTGCTCTTGAGACTGTACTGGCAGACACAGCAAACCATCTTGCGACGGCGCGTATGGATGAGCCATCCTGGAGGAGCTGGACTGCCTGTGCAACCTGGATGGGCTGCAGTTACCACATGCTACCAGTTGTGAAAAGAACACTAGCAAAAAAAACTAGAGAAGAATCAGACAGGAAGGATATAGAGAGAGCAATTATCTGTGGCCACCACCTACAACACCATTCCCTTTTTCAGGGTTGTCTTGCTGTTGCCTCTCCAGTGACCCTGTTGTCACATTAATTTGACCATAAACAGGTGACATTCAAAATTGCATTTGCTATCTAACTGGATAGATATCTCTGAAGTTTAATAGACTTTGTATGCTATAATGATTGTGTTCCCTTAATTTTTTTAAAAGTATCCTGAAAAGGAAAGTTGAAAAGGAAACATTTTGCGTGAGGGACAGAAGCGTTCCATTTGCAGTGGTCTCTTAATGTTAACCCTTCTCTTCCTCACTCAAACTTTTTTGGAAACAATAGAAAAAACAGTGGTCTCTTAATTTTTTCCAGAGCTATATAGGTTTTTGTAAAGAAGTTTAAGCTTGATCATTTGATTTCATAAATAATTTTGACCTTTCTAAACATGTCTAAAAATGTCAACCTACCTATACATGTTTTGATGTCCTGGTATTTAGTGTTATTTGATGCTTTTTTGGTCTATTCCCTTGTACAATGGACAAGATGTAATTTCAATGTAATGTAAATTTTTTTTGCCATAGAACACTTTTTTTTACTTGTTCCACCTCATTTGGATTGAGGTCCAGGCTGAGGGGCGTTCTGGATCAGGTTTTGTTAAATTACTTCTGTATCTGGCCTTGTTCATTCTTCTTTTACACCTCACCAGTCTCACATTTCCTGCCACTGAGAAGCATTCTCCATAACATGATGATCTGTGGGATGCCGAGGTTTTTCCTGACCTTGTGACCTAAACAGTGATATCTCCATGCCAGTATTATGAACTACAGTAATTTATGCATTTGAAAGAACACATCCATTGGCAAGCAGCGGCTAGGAGTTTGGACCCTATTTCATGTACAATTTTGTTCCTTTGTTCTGGCCTTGGTGTGCTGTAATTTCACATCACACTTCACCCTGCACTTACAGTACCAGCCAGAGCACAGAGCGTACAGGCTGCATCATAATCAGTCATTTGACACCATTGGTCTTCCATTTCCCGGCTCACCACTCCCAGCCAGAACTTGGCTCCTTGTCTTTTGCTTGGGTCAGAAATGCTCCATATGAATAAAAAGAAAGTGGCACATGTCGAAACTCAAAGTGAATAATAAGGTACACAGCAATGTTTAGCCATCAGTATACCATCTCAACGTTTGACCTGTCTTTTGTCAAAATTGCAATGAAAAGAAAACAAAAAAGTATCTTCCATAAAAGCAGAGTATTTACAAAGGGCATACTTGGCATTGCCGGCTAAGGAGGTCTTGTTGTAGAATAAGAATCCATTTCTGCATGTACATTTCAACAGTTGGGTGATATGGTCTTTCAGGGCAGGGTGTCCGAGGGACAAGCACGTTTGGATAAATTCACATTGAAGAAAATCTGTTGTTTTTTATTAAATATTAAAATAAAGTATTTTTAGACCAAAATAAGGTTTGTTGGACCTTAGTAGCTGAAGTAAACGGAAGGTGGTTGAAGTAGTTCAATCAATCAATCAAATTAATTTTATAAAGCTCTTTTTATATCAGCAGTTGTCACAAAGTGCTCTTACAAAACACCCAGCCTATTAGTTTCTCGTAACAAATGAGGCATTATTAATATAAACAGAGCGCCTTCCCAACAATCAATCCTTGAGTGAGTTCTGTAGTCAGATATTTAATTGGCAGGCCAACAGATTTGACACACTGCACACAGTAAGAGAAATACAGTCGTTTTCAATCCAGGCTAGACAATCCTCTGAGAATCCAAGGTTGCTGAGTCTATTAATTAGAATGAGATGTTTGACAGAGTCAAGGGCTTTAGCCAAATCAATAAAAACAGCTGCGCAATAATGCTTGCTGTCTAAAGCCGATATGATGTTGTTTAGGACTCTGTGTTGCTGAGGTACACTCATGGCCAGCTCTGAAGTCTGACTGCACCAGAAACAGAACACTCTGGGACTAAAATTGTCAGTTAGCTGTTTGTTGAGCAGCAATTGAAAAATTTTCAAAAGGCACAGCAGGAATGAAATATGCCTCTAATAGTTGTCTTGCGTGTGGCCCTTTTAGAAAAGTGAAATGATCCTGCTGGATGACGGATGTTTGTAATGAGAGGTTCAACTGCCAGACATTTGATTTGAGACTGTAGAGACAGACAGCAGGCAGCTAGGGGAACCGAGTTCCAGAGGAGTTACATGTGTCACATGATGCAACTATGCATTCCCCTTCAATCGGTCACTCTGTACAACCGACAGCCTACAGATTTTTTTCATCATCACCCTGGCTTAGTGGCCACCAGACCAGGCCTGCTGTGGCAGTGAACCCAAGGAGCAGGGGGAAAACCCTGCCAACGCCACTGGGCAATACACAACTGCCACGTCACCTATTCACCTTATCAAGGGAGTGACTGGAACTCTTGTCCCTTCACAACATGCTAGATGCACTTGGTTTGGGTCTTTGACATTTCCTTGAAGGATATGGGTCCTACAGTCTTTATATTGAGAGTAAAGCATGGTCTACTCGTCAGGTATGAGCCTACTGTATTGACTACACAACAATGAGAGAAAATACCGATACTTGATAAAGAACCCCTCTCCTATCTCAGTGGTCTCTGCTGACCAATCCCGGATTCAAAGAAACTGAAAAAGTGTAACATTTCAAAGTCGAGAGACACCTGTTCAACCAGATCCGCTGAAATCCTCATTGGTTTTGGGAGGGGGGTACTCTGTTAGGTAATCATCCCAACCGATCAGGTCGTTGGGGGCATGCTCACAGGACCACACTCCCACACTTCCATCCACTCTACATCCATAGAGTAAGACTTGAGAAAATCAGGAAACAGAGTCTGTGCTACATATTAGAAGTGTGATACGTTTCATAAGACTGTTGCTGTGCAGTCGGCAAAAAGGTTTCACACGAGACAGGACAGCTCAATCATGACTTAAGATAACAGATTTGACCGTCTGTCATTGAATAGGTCAAGCTGCATATTCCATGTGGCACAGCCTTTCACACAACCGCACCATAGCAGTCTTTGTTGCTGTTTATTTTTTACCAGTCGGACAGTTAGCCCGGCTAAACAGGCAAAAGAATTGTCAGTAATGTTAGCAGAGATATTGAAAACATACAAACTTACAAAGCTCACGATGCCCGAAAGATTGAACACAGTTCCCCTGTGAACAATTAATTATATATAAGAGCAAAGGTTCAGGGAAGTGAAGGACAAGCCTTCCCTCATAAACCCTGGAGGGTGGGGCTCTTCCGGTTGGCTGGGTGCTTTACTGGCCTCTGAGTGGGGTGATTGTATAAACTGTTCGCATGAATGTACATTTACCCGAAGGGTAAGTAACCAACCAAAAGCAAACATTCACCTTAATCAGTAACCTTAATTACACTCACCTTTGAAATGCCATTTTATTAATGAGGTAAAATGATTTGTTTGGTTTCAAAATGATTGCCACTGTGTCATTTATTTGAAATTTGTTTACATTTTATATAAATCTTGCCATAGCATAGTATTGTCTGGTTATCTCCACGTGATGGATTTACAATTGGTTCATTTCCAGGACAATTTATTATTCGAAGGTTTGGCAGACAAAGACATGTCTTGTAGCTAAGGCAGTAATCCTTCTCAGACATGTAATATGATTCCAAATGGGAAGATTATGCTGTATGTGTGTTTCCCAGTGGGTGGTCATTGTGCCTGCAAGAAAATTATAGTTGGCTGCGGAGGATCTACTTTCCAGCAGATGATGGAATAGTTATAGAATGTGTGTGTGTGTGTGTGTGTACATGTACACAGAGAGATGTCTTCAGAAGAATAGTAACCTATGGCAAAGTAAGGGCCCTTTGCCATTCCTCACTTGTAAAAACGGCTTTTCTGATTGGGTTTGGGTTACACTTAGGTTTAGAATCAGGGTTAGTGGTCAGGTAAGGTTTTGGGGTTAAGATTTAGGTTAGTTTGGAGGTTTGGCAAAACAGGATTTTAAAATAGCAATCCATTTGGGTTCACAAAAAGGTCCCAATTTTCATATTGATTTATTTCTATGCGGATGCACATTAAAGAAAGATATTCTTTGCACTGGAATCCATGGCTTTACTGTCAACTATTACCTATAGAGATAATCTATGCATTACTTTCACTTCACCAGCCACTACGAGGCACTCCAGTCCCCACACTGGTGAATTGGTGTGAAGGCTGAGTGGTGTTGATATTTGATGATGCAACGCCCATACGCGCGTAGCCTGAGAGGCTATCGATCTAACGTGTGAGGTCCATACCGTCCCCATATTGTCTGCTGATTGGTAGCCTATGTGGAATATTCTGGCACAGCTGTCCCATGAATGGAAGGCCCCTTAAAATTAGGGGTTCCGGAAAGTTACCCGGGTAAAGGGTGCGGGAGTTGTCACGCCAACTTTGTACCAGGGACGGCTCCCATTGTCCCCGAGATGGAGCGAGACAACAGGGGGTCGACGGGGGGGGGCGGGGGCGGGCCCTGCTAATAAGAATCACGCTATGGCTGTCAGCAGCAAGCAGCACCACACACATGGGCACCATTCTATGCGCAATACACAATTTATTATATCCACACTTCTCACATCTGCACACACACACACACACACACACACACACACACACACCTAAATGAGGCATGAAAAAGCAGTAATATAAGTACAAAACATACAATTCATTCCAAATATGTTGGCTCACAAGCGTATACTTTTATTATCTCTTACAAACATAGAGCGCGCATGTGTAGCTATCCACATACACTCACAGCCCACATTCATGCATACACATGCTCACACTCACAGACAGGCCTTCCTGCATGCATGCACGTGCATAATACTTAACACAGTACGTTCAGTGTTCCTCGGTTGTGTGTCGCTACATCCTTTAGGTGTTATTAGTTATCTTAGATTGTTTTCCACATACACCAGTTTATTTACTCATAAACAGAAGCCTTCCCTTTTGACAAGTAGTCCTGAGATATTACTTTCCGAGATCTAAAAGTGGCATATATAAATCAAATATAGTAATACATGTAGAAATATATTGCCATCTATCACATATGTGAGTAGATACATTTAGTTGTTTTGTTGACCAGTTACTTTCCTTAGATGTTTTGTTTCACATAATGACAAAAAACTGAATGTTGTACATATGGACAGTACTGGACTCACAAATTAACAGTATGTTTTATGGCAAAATCCTTACTGGATGGCCAATTAAGAGCTAAGAATCATAATACATAGCTATCCAATTTATCTTACTGAATTTGATTACTCTGACCAGCAAAGGCTCCTACTATTATGTAAATGATGTGTTCAAAACATTGTTTGGTATGTAATATATAATGCTAATGAATTGTCTCAGACAGGAGTAGTGAACGGGTTCCGGCTCAATGTAAATGAATCCTAGAAAGGTCAAGTATGAACAGACACAACAAGAAAGCATCGGTTCATGTTTGTTTATTTTACTGCATACTGTGTGTGTGTGTGCGCATTCATCTATGGGTGACCGCGTGTGCCTGTGTCCCTGTCTATGCCTGTGTGTTCAAATCCAGCACCGTGTCAAGACAGAGACAGTGTATTCTCCCTCTCCCTTGTGCCTCCAGGGATGATTATTAATCCAATAATTAAACATTTATTGCCAACAGCACCTGCTCTCTCTCTCCCCCGGACTCCCGGGACCCCATCACACCATTCCGGGAAGCTTGAGGATAGGAAGAGGGAGAGAGTGGGAGGGAGGGACACGGGCTCCAAGAGGGAGGGGTGAAAAAAAGAGCAGCAAATCCAAAGGGTCATCAGATAGAAGCTGGATTCTTTCACAGCGCGAGGTGTTTCTGTGACAGCAGACGCTGTGTGAAGTTATGTGATTCCAGAACAAAAGGAGAGCAGGAGGAAACAATCCAATACACTCAGAGGAGGAGAAAGGAAAGAAGAATAGAGGGCAGGCAAACCCCAATGGGGAGTCTGACAATTCACAAGAAAAGTTATTTTCCCTTTTTTCATCCAATCTGCTTCTTCTAACCCCTGGACTTTTATATAAAAAAAAAATCTAAAGTGGAAGACTGCTAAATTAACATTACATTTAACATAGGTTATAACTGGACATTGATTACAATTCAAGGACTCTCATTTAAAAGTTCTTGTAACAAGAGAGCGGGAGCCAGAGTCAGCCAGATTCTTTCATGAAAGAGAGGGACGCGTGTCCCTCCACTCATTGACAGCTGTAGAGGCAAGATGCTGCGCTACCTGATCAAGACCCTGCTCCAGATGAACCTTTTCACGGACACCCTGAGAGACCCATCCAACAGCAGCGAGCTGCTCTTCAACCTCTCCTCCATCCCCTCTTTCAATACTTCCCTACTGCTGGACTGGGGCAACTTCACCGCCAGCTTCAACGGTGAGTGGACCGCCGCACAGGCATTTCTCACCGGCGCTTCTTCCCACAGGCTTACATTGTCTGTGTTCTGATACGTGTGTGGGGCTTTGTGTGGTGTTTTCGTACGAGCCAATGTAAAGCCAGCTTCAGCGGTGAGTGGACTCTTAGTCAGACACTTCTCAGTGGTGCCACTCTCTGCTTTTTCAAAGAACGAGTGGATTTTCCAAGAATGAGCGGAGTTTAATCGTTTTATAAAGTGTTGTATGGCGGCTTTTAATGAAATGAAGTTGATCACTGAAACTTGTCTTATCTCAGTTTCCCTCGCTTGTCTGAAGGCTAATAGTGAGTGACTATGACAGAAGTACTGTTTCGCTCTATGTGTGTAAAAGCTACTGAATGTGTTTTAAAACCTACTGAATTCTGGGGAGGGTTGTGGGCTGGTTGTTAAAATAGGTAAAACTCATTAAAGCAAGTGTAAAGTATTAATGCCTTTTAAGAATGACTTCATAAATAACTAACTGACTATCTGACAAGATATGTGTGGAGAGAGTGATTTATGAAAAAGGAGAATAAGAAGAATTTGCATTAGATAACAATAGTCGGCTGACTTTTTTTGATGGGTATTTTAAAATCAATTTACATTTGATAATATAATGATATTTCAATTCGTTTTTGGCTATTATTTGCTTTACATGATGGTGATTAACAGTATATGAAGTGTAAACTGAATGTGTAATAAATGATTAAGCAGGATGTGATAATACTTTTGTAGAGCTGCTGTTAGTGAACGGTGTGAGTAGAATGACTGTGACATCTGCTTGGAAGACACTCTGCAGCAGAACACTGTTAATTCTTTTGATTGAGTTATTTGCTGTCTGCGTTGAATTCGCCTCAAGCATTTCAACATCTGCTTTTTCAAGCAACTTATTCCTTGGAGCTCATTTTTGTCTGCGTCAGATATTTTGTGGGCAACCTTTTACCTAGCCATTCTCCATGTTTATCCATATCTGTTTTATGACAGATGAAAAGAGAGCCAGATAGCTCTCTTGGTGTATGCATCATTTAACCCTCTCTGCTGCCCACGGGGAGAGGGTTGCTAGTGGGCTCTGCCCTCCTGCTTTTCTGGGTTCTGTCCTGTTGGCTGAAATAACCACCAATCTGAAACTACAACTTCTTAGGCTTGTTTTTTAGTCTACATGTGCATTATCTTTTTTGTGTGAAAGTTTGTGTACATCAGTTAATGTCAATCATAAAATAAGGTATTTATATCAATGTATGAATAGAAGCGTGTCTAAAGCCCAATAGGTCTCTGGAGATCATGAGATCTTGTCTTGATCTGTCTGTGCATTTGGTTATATTTGTGCGTTTGTACGCTTGCATTGTAAAGCTGTGTGATTGTGTACAGTATGTGTTTTACCAGCAGGCAGCTAAGCACAGTGAAATGGGAAGCTACCGCTGTGACCTGTTCCTCTGGCTCCTGTAATGAAGCAGTAGGGTACCGAGATGGGGAGGGGCGAGTTGGGGAGGAGTTATGTGGAGGGAGGGGATATTGAGTTCACCTTGATGTATCTCTAATGAGCTCCCCCGCTTCCACTGCATGTCGCGCCAATCAATACAGTAATAGTGGCCAACACACACAAACACACACCTCCACTCATGCCTCACAGCTCTCATGGTCATGGTCATGGGCAGTTACTGTATATAGGCTGTGTCTAGCCTATATCATGTGTTACGGTTGGTTTAAGTTGCAGCTTTCTGCATTAAGAGAACCACACAGGGGAGTTGAGAAATTGCTGTTGACTGATGTTGACTCGTGCAGTTTTATCTTTGCAATTAACGTTTTGATCGACCTGGCATTTATACTTACGTTTTACGCATAATCTTTCTTTTATTCTTTGCATTTTACAGGGTCACAAAACACAGATACAAATAGGAAAACAATACTAACAGATACCTAAGAGTGAGTTAAGCTGACATGAATGCTTAAGGAATATAAACCAGAAAAATGCAAAGCAAAAAACAAAATAGACAAAGAAAGGACAATGTTCAGCTTATTTTTAATACATTTATGAGTTTTCTGTCTGGATGTGATTGCTATTCCGGAGTAGTGGTGTTTTGTCGGTGAAAACCTGGGACCCAGCCATTTAAAATTATTTTCAGTAACACAATCTTTTTGTTCTCCCCTGAACACTGGACAGTTTGAATAATAGTATTTTTTAGTGTGTGTGTTGCACAGGAGGCAGTAATTTACCAGTGAACATGTGGATGGTAAATTTGCTTTTGAAATGCAACCTCCCGATAAGCTGCTTATCTCAGCAGTGGACGCAAATTGATAATGCTTGAGTCCATAGCCTCTCTCTTTCCTTTTCTGTCTCTTCCTTCTCTCTGTCCCTCGGTCTCATCACACAGCCTTAATGGAGTGCAGATAGAGATGGAGAGACAGCCCACTCTTCTATTGTAGCTCAATGAGGGAGGACTGTGCCCACTGTCCACTGCTGAGGTAAATAATCTATAACCAGGCAATTGACGGATGTCAGCGCTGCAAAGGCTATCCGAAGAATTTATCAGACATGGCCCTTGTTGAATTGAGCTCATAACCAATGTGGTGATTCGCTTCAGAGCCGTGAACAAATCTGAGTGATCATTGGACAGTCTACATTGATAGTTTGAATGTGTGGATTAAGAAGATTCTCTCCAAGATAGCTATAGCTTTCTAGATCAATGGCCAGTATTGCCACGTTTGAGTACATTACTGAGAGACCCATTTCTCTTTAGCAATGGTGTGATCATTGTTTTACTAAACCCTCCAAGACAAGAGGAAATTGATTTTTTTGTAATAGAGCCAAAGAAGGTACCTAAATATTTATAGAGCTCACCAACACAGCATGAAATGATAAGAAAGGAATAACCATGGCCCCTGGTTTTTAAGACTCTTGTGCTCTCTCCCACTGTCTCCTTTTCCTCTTGTTAGTTCCCGCAGCCAGGACTGGAGGAGCTGGGACTGGTCCAGCTAGTCCCAAGATGAGAAGCTGATAGTGGGGCAGAGATTGAACAGCCTGCTAGGGTCCCTTGGAGCCTCATCGACAGTAGGGGGGAACATCGATGAGGCCCAATCCACATTAAATGTGATTTCATTCAAACACTGTCTGTTTTGAGTGAAATCAGCCTGGCTTATATAGTATGTCAATTATCTTCTGTTTCATCTCTCTGTCCTTCTCAGCCGATTGTCTTTGTTTGACTGTGTTGGCCATGTAAATCTAGTCCTTTTATCACACGTCCAACTGCTCCCACGATTCAATGGTCTTTGTTAGTTTTGCACATTCAGCAATTTAGTTGATTGATGTTCATACATCTGAAGGCATGGCATGACTTTTGCAGGCAGAGATAGCTTTATTTGAGGAGGCACACAGTAAATATTGACAGCTTTTGACTGTTTCTGGTGACTGCTTTTTTCTATTATCATTCAAGCACATTATTTCTGCTTCTCCGGCTGTTCCTGTGACCTTCCGAAAGTACGATTGGCTACCTGCAATAGCTTTTGAGTGTGTGAGCTCAAGTGTGTTGCCTTTTATAGTTCATACACTTGGTTGTTCATCGATATAACCTAAATGGTAATACCTCCTGTCCAGAGATATCCTCAGGTTGCTAGTTAATGGATCCCATAGAGTGTGCAGAAGGAAATGGTTTTTCGGTGTTAAAACCTCGGCTCTGTTGGAGTGTCATCCCTGTGGTCTAATTAGAGATGAGTTTGTGAAGATGAGATGGTCACCGTGTGTGTGTTTGTGTGTGAGTATGCCATTTCTTTTATATGTCTGTGTGAAATTGCATATGGTCCCGTGTGCTAATTCCTCTGTGCTAATTGTTATGCTCCACAAGGTGAAGTGGGCTCCCCTTTGCTAATTTCATCAAGTCAAATAGTTAGGTCATTCATTCAGCATGTTTACCTGTATTTGTGTGTATGTAAAGTGGGAATTATTTGTGTGTGTATATCATTTTAGAACACCCCCATTTTCCAGTTTTAATTCAAATTCAATCAGTTCAAGTTCCAGTGAATATCTGTAAATGTTAGAAGGGTGCACAGGAAAAAGCCAGTATAGTACTGTAGGAAGTAGTATATTGCAATCATAATGGTGACAAAAAGGCAGTTAATAAAGACAGACAGACCATTTTAACCACAGTATAACACTGGTTGGTATAAGCAAGTCTCAATTTCAACTGTGAGAAGAGTTGAAGTCGAGCTGAAAGTAGTTGTAAGAAAGCTATCGCTAATATGGCAAAATAAGAAATTAATGCTTGACCGAAGATCAAAAATGTGAAGTCCATAATTTCATCACACAGTGTTTTTGTACTCAGTCAAGTATGTGAAAGGATGGTTCCTCAGTGTATGACTGTCAAACATGCAGGCGAAGGATGATGGGTACCTCCAGACAATGTCAGAACTATTTTAGTGAAATTAACAAGATGGTAAGCAGCAAATCATGGAATGACCAGCTCATTCTCCAGACCTGGGATGAACAGGGCACAAGGATGAAAGCAAAGCAGCTTACGAACACATTTGTGGGAACTTCTGCAAAAGTGTTGGAAAAAACATTCTGAAAAATATTTGATTTCCTTTGTAGAAAGAATGCCACATGAGTGTTTGACTGTTACATCAGCAAAAAGTGGCTTGGATGAAGGTTTCAGTTTACTCGTCAAACGCTCTGAACAACACAGCGTCATCTTGCACAGGTAATTTCTTATGACATGGCACACGACAAACTACGTAACCACAGTTAAGAAGAAGAGTATACAAGCAAAAATATATTTAGACAGAAAATAATAACAATAGAAAGCAATAATATACATAACACAGTACGCTAGCAGCAATTGGTAGAGTTATTGAGGTATTAGATACATATGAGTGCAATATGCCTATGAGTGGTGCCATAGCACACTACAATTATGTAGTGTGTTTACTTAAATAAGACGATTACCTTATGTATATATATTTTTTTTGTTTTGTTATAACTGAACACGTTCTAACTGAACATGTTTTAACTGAACACGTTCCATTTGCAGCCTTAGAAAATATTACGTTTAAAACGTGACCGCGGCCCCCTGACCCTGGGGCTTCGCAGGCAGCGCAGCGCGCTTGTGATGATTCCCTGTAAGGCGGAGGGCTGAGTAGGGACCCACTTCCTGTGCCAGAGCATCCCGCCGCGTCTTCTGACCGAGTACGAGGTGCGAGACCACACAGTCTGGTGGCAGGGCGTGTAAATCGCGCTGCACTGAATGTACCCGTCAACCCCCCGTCTTTAACTGGCTTCAGCCCAGCTCTGAGAAGGAGAGGAATTTCTCCCGGAACATTTGTCCAAACATCTAGGTTCATGTCTGGAATGGTAAATCAGTGGAAGAGTGACAGACTGGGTTACAGACAGACTGTTTAAGTCTGTTAGCGCAGTAGTGACGCCCCACTGGCACAGCCCCACTTCAGTTTTTCTAATTTCCTCACTGGGAGTGAGTGGTCAGGGTTGCAATATTAATGCTGTGCTGGAGAGCTTTGGCGAAGCCAAACATGTTTATTCATACTGCCGCCTAGGACCGGATACGCCAGGTGTCCTCCACATCTCCCCGCTCTCTCAAAGCCTGCCATTACCCAAGCTAAACTGGCACACAGGAATCTAGCACCAACACAGGCGCTTTTGAACATACGTGCCAGATTAACCGTGGCTGCCGTCATTAAGTCTGACCTTTCCCAGTCGACTGTTGCCAGTCATGATGCTCTGCACGAGGCTGGGCTCCGGGACTTTGTAGTGGGGTAGAAAGAGAATGCCTAATATTGAGACCAAATAACTGTTGGCTGCCTAGTCTGGCAGGCCCCCGTCAACCGACAAGGCTCTACATTTCTCCCTCATCATCTTTATCAACAGAGGCTGATAGTTAGAATGAAGCTGAGGGAGTATCACCTGATGTTTCGTAGTCATGTTCAGGTTTAAATATTGCAGATTTGTCACCTTCCAAGTCAGACAGATTCAACAGCCACAGAACGTCTGACACAACTGACATTTGTGAACATGCTAAATACTGCCACACACAATAGGCTATAGACTGCATTATCTGTCCAGAGAGCATGGTACCATTTAAACAGATGTGGTGACAGTGGTCTTCTGTTGGTGCTAACCTGTTGCTTCTTCTCATTTATAATGGTCTGGATGTGCTCTGGTCTCTAAGGTGGCCTGGACCTTTTTACTCTTAGTAATATTACAGGACAAGCAGAAGAATGAGGGCATATGTTTTCTTCATCCTTGAGCTTACTTCTTCCATCACAATCACTCTCCTTAATTTCTGTGTGTATCAACATTATCAACTCTTCTTTCCTTCCTTAGCCTCCCTCCATCTCCTCTTTCAGCACTAGCATCTCCCTCTCTCCCTCCTTCCCTCCCTCCCTCCCACCATCTCTTCTGGCTGTTCCTCCTATAATCTGAAGTCCAGAAAGCTGGAAAATGACTGTTATATCATCCCTGTCTGCTTCCCAAATGACACTCTATTTCCTATGTAGTGTCATGAACTTGACTGCATCTGAGACTCCGTTCCTTTCTTTCTGTAATCTCACTATCCGAGCCTCATCTGTCTCTCTGCCGCCGCACCACTAACCCTGACCAGCTAATCTCGTAGTCTTAATCCTGCCATGATGATGACATGCAGAATTATGTACATAACCGAATGGAAATGCAAATGCGGCGGCACCGCCGCTGCATCTGCATGTGTGAAGTGATAGTTTGCTGGCGGCGCGCAGGACGACACAGGACCCCGGCAACACGAGCGGTATAGCTTTGCATATGCTAATGCACGTTTCTCCGACTTCCTCAATTACAGAGAGGATTGTTTGAGAGGTTGAAGGGGCGGAGTAATGTGGTGTCCCAAATCGCACCCTGTTCTCTGTGGAGTGCACCTCTTTTGACCAGAGCCCGAAGGTATGGCGCCTAGATTGAGAAGTTATTTCCCCGCGACTGCGGCATGGTTTATTCAAGGCTGTTCAGGGTGTTAGCGTCGTATTGTGACAAGCAATCAGGCAGGTGTGCGAGTGCTGCTTTAGTGATTGCGAGATAGAAGTCGCCACTTCATCTTGTTTAAGAGGACTATGAGCTTACACAAGCAGGGGGATGGAATGCGTCTGTTTGGGGTGATATTATGTCATTGCGATTTGACAGGACGTGTGGGGGTTGTGTTGTGAACAGTAGCTATGTGCCCTACAAATATTGTGACACCTGTTTACACATAAAGTATATTACTGCTTGCAAGAAGGTGACTGTACTACAGCCATTGTCTTGCTGCAGTTTTTGAGCTCCTGTCAATAATTTCATCAATACTATAAATTGAGATGAACACTCCTTCTCTCGCTCCCTAGTGATTCTCTTCTCTCTCATACATTATCAAAGTCCATCACTATCCCCTAGAAATATCCTTTGCTGTCATACTGTCTGCAGTTGGTGTTAACATTATGTTTGTGTATTCAATCAAACAATATGTACCAATTACCAGAGTCACTTTATGTTCACTGGTCTGACTTACAGGGACGTTCTTATCCACTTGGGAGATCCGCCACAACCAAGAAATCAATGAACGTGTGCTGAGTCAATTAAGAGTACAGATGACGCAGAGGTCACCAGAGGGGGCGTGCCCTAGCACCCATAACACAGAACGCGGGGGGTTCATTTATTTCCCATTCTGTGACATGTCGATGAGTTACCTCCCCCCCGACGCCCACCCCAGACCTCACCACCCGCGGCAGTCGGGTCAAACAGCACAACGCAGGGCTATGAAAATGAGCCCGGGCTTTTGTCCGTGACATCTGTCCCCTCCATTGTTATTCTAATGCCTGTAATCAGTCATGTGGTCCTGTGTCGGCAAGGGTACTGCAATGTCCATGTTAGTACCTGGGCGGTAGTCCAGGTGGGCTAGAACCAGGGCCTTTAGGAGTTCGGACATCCCAAATTGAATGTGCTTGGATGACCTCAGTAGAAAGAATTCTAATTCATTGTGGTTATTATTATGATTATACCAAGCAATAAGCAGTGGCCTAGTGTGGTCCCACGTAGCCCCACAGAAAAGCAGCAGGCAAAAGAAATCAAATGTACACAGAAGGTGAATGTTAACACACTACATGCCAGTCTTTAAGAAAAGAGCATACCTGTGGCTCTTTATAAGAAGTGTTGATGATACAGAGCTGTCGGTTAAAATGGTTAAACACAATGTATACTCCATGGGTTGGCAAAAGACCCACCCCCCCAGGCCAAATCGGGCAATCCCCAGGCCCTCCCAACTTGATTTTGATTTATTCGTTTTTTATTTGAAAAAAATCCCTCAGGTCTAAAGAAAGTTTTTACCCCTAAAAACGTCTATGTCCTAGATATTAGAACATTGCAAATCTAAGCCAACTAGGCTCTCTGGGCTCTCTGGGCATGTAAAGTTTATGCATCAGGCACGAAAGCACAGGACTGGGTGGGCAGTGGTTTTTACACTATTATTTTATAATAAGAATGCACACCTTTAAAGGAGAGTACAAATTCAAAAGAGGGCATCCAATGTGTCTGTAAGTGTGTGAACATGCTATATCATAATTGGGCTTGAGCCAAAGATAAGTATTTCTTGGAAAAACTAACTGAAAACATAATTGATGTGTGCATAAACACAAAAGTGGATGGGGTGTTTGTTAATATGAGCATACATTAACGTGAGTTTAAAATGTATATTTACTATAGATTTACTAATTTCCAAGTTAGCAACCGTCCAAGGAAAGCTAAAGTGAGCAAACCAAAGTGGTTTCAGATGGTTTGCTTATTCAAAGTTTTTGAATATAAACAAGCAAAGGAAATACACCACATTCACATGTAAATGTATTTGCTAGTTTATATTGATATTCCATTATTTTTCATTTGTTTATTTTTATGTTGTGTATAGAATCTTCATAACTGTTACTTTTGTGGGTTTTATATGTATGTTTGAACCCCAGGAATATATGCTAACCAACTTTACCAGTTTTGGCAGCATCTAACAGGGATTCTATTAAACCAATTTTCACAGATTTTCTGAAAGTCTGGATACAGCTTTCTGAAAGACCTTCACCTATTGACTTTACCACCTAAAACATGGAAACAAGATTCAGACGAGCACCTAGGGATTTTTCACATTCACACTGCAATATTGCCACAGATTTTGCCTGAGATATAGCAATGATAAACTCCCAAGGTCAAGAGAATCCATTATTGGTCATTGAATCTTATACTCAGAACAACACAAAGAGAAATCCATAACAAATTTGTTAATGAACAATTGAAATGGGAATACTTCAACTTTTAGAGACAGTTACGGTAAACATTTGTTAAATGTTGTGCTTGTGTAACAGCTCATCCATGACATGGTTTGTTCAGCGTTAATATGGTCTGCATATGATCACTGTCTCCATTCTTTTGTGTCCGTCACACTCCTCTGGCTGCATGCGGCTATTGATTCATTAGCCAACAATGTTAATGGCTGGTTGATTTGCGTAGTGTGTGTGTGTGTGTGTGTGTGTGTCGGGAGGAAAGAAGGAGAGTGTGTGTACATGATTAATCACTTCAGTGCACCGCACGGAGAGCTGTGTGTGTGTGTGTGTGTGTGTGTGTGTGTGTGTTCGGAGAGAGATGCTACCCTGTGGAGATGGGATGCATTGCCAATCAATAGGCATTTCCCAGTTAAACACTAATTAAGTCATTACAGAGCAGTACTGTCAGGATCATGCCTATAACCCCTCCACCTCTCTCTCTCTCTCTCTCTCGCTCATACAAACACAAGAGCACGCACGCACACGCGTGCACACGCGCACACACGGACGCACGTATCCTCTCGTCTCCACAGCATTTTTCATCTTACTAATGATGAAGGGTCTAAATGTACTACAGCATGCATACTGTAGAAGCAAACATCGTAATGATGATCATAATCTAAATCATCAGTGAATGACTGACACCCAGAGCATGAGAAACACAAAGTGCAGGGCAGCTCATTAGCCCTATTGAATAGATCCATTCTGGAACCTTCTGAAATGTCTGGGTCAGTAAGTGAAATGCTTTGCTTTACACAACAGCAGATTTGTCTGGTAAATATACACTTTTGATTATATTTATGCCCTGTAAGGAACCGGGTTTGCTGGGATAAAGTTCTCCTTAATTATTAAATAATGAATTCATGTTAATGTATGGATGACATATGCTGGTTGGATGGGAATATGAATACAGAGCTCCTAACAGTGACATCTAAGGATGTGAATAATGGTAATGAAAAATATATAAACGCTACCATCACATACAATATATACAATAAAGATAAACAATATCGGCTCATGCCAGAGACAAAAACTGTCTACAAACACAACATAACAGCACATGTAAATGTGATGGATCGAATTCTGTCTCTACTTTAAACACAATGTTTCTGTTTTGTCTGGCTCCCCTGTCGCTGGCTCCCCAAGCCTGCTCCCTGGTGGTGGGGTAGGGGGGAGAATCTCTGGCCACTGGGCTGGAGGAAGAGGAGGGGCAGAGGAGGAGGGCAGAGGAGGAGGGCAGAGGAGGAGGGCAGAGGAGGAGGGCAGAGGGCGATTACACTGAGGCAGTAGGGAGGGAGAACCGTGCACTGATTTGTGAACAACAGATTCACAGTGCAAAGGAGTTTCACATCCATTTCCTATTATTACTGAGTAGAGAGGGGAATGGGGACAAGAAAGCAAGAAAGGGAATTGAGCTAAGAGAAGAATACAAAAGAGACAGGGATACAGAGTGCTGCAGGGGCCATGAATCCAAGAGAGAGCATGGATGGAGCTGGTGAGACCTGTATATATCCTCTCTAGAGCACAACAGAACAAACCCCCATTTACTGAGATCGTACATGCTTGTTTGCCTGAGGATGGGAGAAAGAAGGTGAAGCCAGGGGCACAGATAAGGGGAAGCGAGAGAGGGAGACAGAGAGAGGGAATAGCGAGTACCGCCTCTGTCTGGCGCCTGATAGAAATGTAATAAGAGTATTAGAATTGGCAGCTCGGCTTGCCAGGCCTATTAGCATAAAGCTATTTATTAGGCTGATTTCCCAGGCTGAGTGCAATGTCGCAACACAGACACAATCCCACAGAAATGCCAGGGTGAAGGGCAGGTTGCCATGGTAGCACAGGGGGCAGAGGCGTGGGGGGAATGCTCGCTGGCCGTGTGCAGGTGGAGGGGTTGAAGGCCCCGATCAAATTCATGGACACAATGTCTTTCACTCACATTTACACACACACACACACACACACACACAAAGAAAAAATCCACTTCACATCCCTAGTCACTATACATTCATTTACAGTGTATCCTGTCAACCTTTTTTTTAACAGTATACATTTATTTTGGGGAGATTTTAGTTACATTAGTTTCTTGAAAAAAAGTTACTACAGTGTACTTACCTAAGTAATTACACTGTAACACATATTGTAACTGAAGGGTAACAACCCATTGTTACAGCGTAATAATATATTGTAACTGGCATGTAATTACACCTGTGTAACAATGAATGCTTGTTACCAAGCTTGTTACAAATATGCAGATTTCCAATAAATCACTTTTTGGGTGTTTTTTTATTTTATCTTAATTTGATGCATTAACATCAGAGGAAATAGATTTGTCCTTGAGGTGAAAGAGGAAAACACATTCTCAATAGCCTGATTACTTAACTATCAACCTGCACTCAAATTATCCTTGCTCAACGTTGCTGCCAGTACTTCCTTCAAAAATCGAATATGTCACCTTGTAAATAATTCGGAGGACTTTGCATGAAATGAACAGTAGGTAAACCTCATTAACACTATTTGAAGCATAGGTATGTTGGCAGAATATTTGCCAAAGTATAATTTAAGTACCAACTGCTGTTTGGGATTAGATAAGGTAGTAAATTAGGTAATCTAGAACAAGTCTTTTGGAAATGTTCTTATTACCAGTTGAGTTAACACCAGACACATTTTCACAAAAGTAACATCATTGAGACATATGTACCTACCTTACCAATTCAGACGACATTGCCCTTATTGTTAGACTTCTTTAAGTGCATTTTAAATGACAGTACTAACATGAATACACCGCATAGTACATTTAACATGTGGATTGGTAAAATGTCATTACTAGTTCTTACACAGGATTTAGCTAGTTAAAATGAAGTGTTACTTGAAGGGTTAGGTTTCCCAGCAGAACATTGCCCAAAGCATCACAATGGGTCCATCGGCTTGCTTCCTTCTCATAGTGCATACTGGTGTTGTGTTCTCCAGGTAAGCGACGCACACGCACCCGGCCATCCACGTAATGTTAAAGAAAATGTGATTAATCAGATCAGGCCACCTTATTATTGCTCCGTGGTCCAATTTTGATGCTCACACCCATTGTGGGTGCTTTCAGCAGTGGATGGGTCCGCATGGGCCCCCTGACTGGTCTTCAGCTATGCAACAAACTGCGATGCGACAGGTGCCATGATAACAAGATGATCAGTGTTATTCACTGATAAGTCAGTGGTCATAATGTTATGGCTGATCGGTGTATATGCACTGAACAAAATTATAAACGCAACACTTTTTTGGTGGACATTCCTGCAGTTAACATGCCAATTGCATGCTTCCTCAAAACTTGCGACATCTTTGGCATTGTTCTGTGTGATTCATTGTTCATTTTTGAGTAGCCTTTTATTGTGGCCAGCCTAAGGCACACCCGTGCAATACTCATGCTGTCTGATCAGCATCTTGATATACCACACCTGTGAGGTGGATGGATTATCTCGGCAAAGGAGAAGTGCTCATTAACACAGATTTAGACAGAATTGTGAACAATATTTGAGAGAAATTGATATTTTGTGGATATAGAGAAAGTCTTTGAGTTCAGCTCATAATGAATGGGGGCAAAAAAAAGTGTGGTGTTTATAATTATGTTCAGTGTATAGACAAAAATGTAAAAATCTTCTTGATTTCAATATTTGGTCTAACATATGGTTTCTTAAGACATTCTTAAAAGTGTGGAAAGACATACTAAGCTAAACTGCTATGTAAACATTTGATTATTTTCCAATCTGGCTACAACTGTAGCATGGTTACCTAATGACTGTCTCACACACCCCTTCTCCCACCTGTAACAGAATTATGTAATGTCCTGTTGATGCTAAATGTATCCAATGAATAATGAGTGTAGCTATGTAAAAAGATAATGTGAAAGGATAAGGAGACAAAGTTACTTTTAAGCCTGGTTAGGACAACTTGCCCCAGTCTCCTGTGAAGAAAAGCACTGTACTTACTCTCCATCCCAGCTAATGCAGAGCCCTATAAAATCTCCTTACTCACTATTCCAACTAACATAGAGCCCTATAAAATCTACTTACTCTCCATCCCAGCTAATGCAGAGCCCTATAAAATCTACTTACTCTCCATCCCAGCCAATGCAGAGCCCTATAAAATCTCCTTACTCTCTATTCCAACTAATGTAGAGCCCTATAAAATCTACATACTCTCTATTCCAACTAATGTAGAGCCCTATAAAATCTCCTTACTCTCTATTCCAACTAATGTAGAGCCCTATAAAATCTACATACTCTCTATTCCAACTAATGTAGAGCCCTATAAAATCTCCTTACTCTCTATT